>CBVK0103153467.1:0-10092 GCA_900067695.1 Picea abies
AGGGTATTTTTTAAGGATTCAAATATTATACCTATGTATAGTATTATGGGTGACTATTTCAGTTTGAAAAATCATATATATATATATATATATATATATATATATATATATATATATATATATAATACTATTAAAACTTGTAATTTTTATATTATCAGCTTAATTATATTTATGTAAAAATTAGGAAAATATTTAACCAAAATGGCAAAAAAAAAAATTAAATGACCAAAAATACCCAATTGGTGAAATTTTTCCCCTAAAAAACACCTTGGCATAGACTGACTAGGAAATATCTTTATTAGGGACTCCAAGGATTCTCAGCTATCACTAATTTTTCTCAATGCCAATAATTCCTCATGCACATGGGCATAATTTATTCATGGTTTTCATAACATCCATGCCTAGAATTATGTTACATCCATAGTATGGCAGTGTAACCTCTTATACATCCCCCAAGAATAATGATTGAAAACTCCCCCACAACAACCAAAATTCATGGATTATATTTTCATCCTCACAACTCACCACATGTCTTCCTAAGAAGTTCACATATCTCATTTATCCCACTAACTCCAAGGTTGATATGACTTAGAATAATATGAGGTAAGTGACTTAGGTTTAGAATAAAATAATAATATTTCTCTTTGGCCCCCTTTGAGCCCCATGAGCCCTCTTTCCTTCCTTTCTTGTGGAATCATAGACCCCCATATTTTTCGTCCTTCTCCATTTGCAACTTGTGATGTGTTTTTATTATTATCCTTCAATATACAATATTTACATATCACATCACTTGGCCCTTGACCATTCATCATATACATAAATATACATTTCCAAACCAGGGATCAAAACTAGGGTGT
Source organism: Picea abies (assembly GCA_900067695.1). Classification (NCBI taxonomy): domain Eukaryota; kingdom Viridiplantae; phylum Streptophyta; class Pinopsida; order Pinales; family Pinaceae; genus Picea; species Picea abies. The sequence continues at coordinate 858 of CBVK0103153467.1, forward strand.
TACAAGATTGATTCTCACAATGTTATTTTAGGCAAAGTAGTAGACACGGTGATTACCACATTTTTTGGATGAAAATATATCTAGTTCATACAAGTTAGAAATGTCGATAAACAATATGTTTTATAAGCTCACAAAACAAACAAAGAATATGCCATTGGCTCCTTCAGTGCATTATGCAAATCTTACAACCTATTGAGGTTGAAATTAGCTTCATTAGTCAATGGCCATTAAGGTATTTAGACACTTAGGAGGCATTCAAGTTCATCTTGGTTTACATATTTAGGTAAAGTGCCATGAGAATTTTGAGGTCAAAATAGGGCCTCAAATCAAAAAATGTACCACCAAAATCCACTTTATAAGAGCCAATCACAATTCAGAAGATGACATCATCCCCTAGGGATGACTTAGCATTGTTTGAGTTAAAGATGGTGAATTGTCACATTCTAAATGATGGATGGAAACCATAGTTAATTATTTTAGTGCTTTAAGAAAAGTACTCATAATGAAAAAAAAAATACTCATAAATTAATTTTGAATATGATATAAATATATTCATAAAGTAGAATACTCTTAAAGTACTTTACTTTTGAATAAAGTACCCATGCATTCCTTGTTTAAGTTTACTTTTAAATAAAGTATCCATGCATTCCTTGTTTAAGTTTACTTTTGAATAAAGTACACATGCATTCATTGTTTAAGTTTACTTTTGAATAAAGTACCCATGCATTCCTTGTTTAAGGACAATGATTTTTTTTAAAAGAACTCACTTCTATTTATAGTCACATCATTTCCTTTAAGTCACATCAATAGAATTTTTTTTATTAATTTTACTTCTAGACAACTTTTGAATTTAACTTAACTATGGTTACATGGATTGTAATGCAAAAAGTGAATGGTAAATATACCTCCCCCACAAAATGACAAACTCATAATATTTTATTTTATCTCTTAGGAGTCCCTTTTTAGACCTCAATATTAATGTGTGTTTGTTAAGTGTGATTTTGTAACTATCTAATTCGATGATCACAATTATGTTTTAGATATAAAGTGATTCGACTATTCAACTTCACCTTGATACTAATGGCACTTGATCCATGGCTTAACACTAAATTGGTCCATGATATCTATTTAAAGAGCATGGAGGGTCATGTTTTGATGATTAATTGTGAGAGATGTTAAATCTATAATACGTTTTATTTTTGCATTAATATATTGTCTCAAGTGGTCGTGTTAGCTAGTGGGTCATGGACTACTTCCATCATTGAGGGTTTTAACCATGTAAATATCAGTGTACTAATATTTGATCAATGTGTGTGTCTAAGGTTGTCTTATAGTGTTCAATTTGTGTGGATATACTCTATTTTTTGAATATTGTATCAAAGTTGAAAGCTCCTATGAAGATTCATTCTTATTGTTGCTTGACATCCTAAATCTATATTTCGCATGCAACAAAGGACTTTAGGATTATGTTATTTCTAAGTATTTATGGGGCAAGTGAACCACTTTGATATATAGAGCATTTCTTCTAGTTGGAAACCCTTTTTTTTTAAACTAAAAAAGTTTTTTGTTTGCATAATAGATGATAATTTATCTCAAATATGGAGGTAAAAAATATTGTTTTTAAGTTTTTTTTTTAAAACCTCCTCTTACATTTTCATAATTTAGTGTTTCAATTTTTGTATTTATATTTTTAGATTGCTTCATTTGCAATCTGTGTATGCTATTTTCCACGTGCCTTGTGAAATATTAGGAAATAAAAAATAGAGAAGAAATCCTTTTATGATCTACATATCATATTTTCCTTATGTCTTCTGTGATATTGGAAAATTAGAATCAAAGAGAAAAAGTTATCTTTTCTAGGTAGACTAACTAAAATTTAACCTCGGGCATATAAGGTTCTACAATTGTTTTTAAATGTTTTTGGAAATATTTTCTTGTTATTGTGCATGGTGGTGTATAAAGTTGTTTGAAGGAAAAAAATAAGGGTTTTCGAGATAAGCACACACTTTAAGAAATCCGAGTGTTTTTTTTAATCTTATTTTTAATAATTGGTTTATATTTTTGTAATAACTCATTTGGTTAAAAGTTACTTTATAGAGATAAAGGTCTTGAGTTTAAATTATTCTTTTAAGCTACTCTTTGTAAAAGTGCATGCAACTTAAGTTATAAAGTAATTTTATTGTAAAGTGTATCACACTTAAGTGATAAACATGAATCGTTTAAAGTTCTAAAGTCACTTTATCATTCTTTTCAGTTACTTTTTTGCATGCAACATAAGTTATAAAGAAATTTAGTTATAAATGTGATTCTCACTTATATTATAAAATTGGATCACTTAAATTATAAAGTAACTTATTTGTAAAAGTGAGTTTATAGGACAAAGAGAATGAGGGAAAAATTTTCATTGCTCTTTACAACTCAACAACTCCATCGCACACCCATCACCACGTGGTCCAACCTCTGCCTTCTAGGTGGCACCTTGGTTATTATTTTAACTTTTTGTGTGTTTCTTCAAATAGGCATAATTTTATAATCATCTAAACTCTATTTTTAGTGTTTTTTTTTTCTTGAAAATGCATGTTTTTCCAAGTTGTTTCCATGTGAACAATAAATTATACTTTTGGAACCATCTTACTTTACTATTGTAGTATGGCTAGTCCAAATGACATATTACTTACCAATTCAAACAACTTTTCATGGAAATCTTATATCCATGTGAATAATAAATTATACTTTTGGAACCATCTTACTTTCCTATTGTAGTATGGCTAGTCCAAATGACATCTTACTTGCCAATTCAAACAACTTTTTATGGAAATATTGTTTAGAGGATTCACTACAAAGTAAACTTTTTCTTGAAACTGCATGTTTTTCCAAGTTGTTTCCATGTGAACAATAAACTATACTTTTGGAACCATCTTACTTTCCTATTGTAGTATGGCTAGTCCAAATGACATCTTACTTACCAATTCAAACAACTTTTCATGGAAATCTTGTATAGAGGATTCAATACAAAGTAAAGGGATTTACCGAGTTACCTTGGGAATAGAAATTGTCCCTCATCAACCATTAAAGAGAGATGAATGATATAATAAAAATGATGAATCACATGAAAAGATATCGATTCGAGGGTGTAGGTTTTCATAGTCTGTCATATTGCTTAAGATATTTCTGGATATAACCTATGTGAGAAGTTTTGAAACGTCCAACATTTCGAGTGTACACTCCACCCATCGTTAGGGATAATTGCAGCTTATGATGTTAGAAAAGTGTATGGTGGAATGTATTTTAAAGGAGAAAAGATAAGATTTGACCACTGAGAAATGGAAAATAAATTTATAAGATAATAAGATAATCGTTAAAAAAATCCTAAAAACAATAAATGAAACAAAATTTGTTATGAGAAAAAACTTAATATAACAAATAATATATAATATGAGAGTCGAATTAATAATATTATGAGTCAGACAAATAAATAAGTATCGTATATGTTGAAATACAATGAAGATATGACGGGTGAGATAAGAATAATAAGAAGATAGAAATAATAAGAGTAAGTAAAGGGATATAAAAATAGGAATAAATAAATGTGAATAACAAATGAGGAAATCTAAGAAATACTATTGGATTAATTATGAAAATTAAGAAATAATTAACAGGATTAATAAGATAATGAGAAGAACATGGAATATTGAATTACAAAGAAACAAATAAATAAAGAGGGAAAAAAAATGAAAGGAGGTTAAAGAAAGGAACACCACAAAAGGAGATCAAATTAAGCAATCTAGGTTTGATGACCAAGGTGATGAATGGCAGGCTTCCAATATTGGTTGAGTTTGTAGTTGTCATCACGATTAAAATTATTGGGATGTTTGTCAATTTCCAGTGCTTCTTGAATGATTTGAGATGAGTGATAGGGCATTGAGGCGAGGATTTTGGTTTTCTCAAAGAAAAATAGGGGTTTTATTTGAAAGAGAATTCAACAATAGTTGACTTTGAGATACGATTGTGGGTTGTGTCAGCAATGTGTTCTTTAAGGCATGCTTTAAGGTATCTACCAGTTTGACCAATGTATGCTTTTCCATAGGAACAAGGAATTTAGTAAAATCTTGGGCAAACATTGGGTTAGATTTATCTTTAGCAATTCTAAATAATTGTTTAAGGGTTTTATAGGGTTTGGAAATAGTTTTAATATTCTTTTTAGCCAAAATTTTAGATATCTGATCAGTGGTGCCATGGATGTAAGGAAGAGAAATAAGAGTCAATCGTTAGAAAGAGGAGGAGGAATTTTTCAAATTGGGATTGTGAGTTGAGCGAAAGGCTTTGTTGATTTGAGGGATGGAGTAACCATTGGACCTGAGGGCTTCAGTCAGATAGGCTTTTTCTTTTTCACGGAATCAAAGAGTGGATATTTGAAAGGCTTGGGTCTTGGACCTCAGAAATAACATATTTTACTATGTTATTTAGTCATTTTTCATTCACTTTACCCCTTCATTTTCAATCCCTTTATCACTCATATTTCCTCATTTTACCATTTCTACTTTATATGAGCTTCATGTGGCATACTTACACTAAAGTGGTTTATTTACCATGTTTTGATGATTACATAGGGAATATATTGTTATTTCCTAACTTACCTGTGCAATTTTGTAGTTGTTGGAAATTATGTAGTTATTGACAATTTTGCAGTTGATTGGCAGTTCTGGTAGTCAAACTTCCACAACATTTTTGATCAAATGAAGAGGAATCTCGAAAATATAAAATATGGGTTTTGTGCATAATAGGGTCACTTACGTGAATGTCGAGGAAAATCTGCAAAAAGTACAAAACAAGGGGTGTATGGTTTATATTTCCAAAATTGGTCTAACTAGCCTGCAATTCTGTAGCTAAGTGGTTTGACCAAGTGGTGAACCATATCCACGAATTTGGCCACACAGATCTCATGGGATATGTTGTTATTATCTTATTCAAACTCTCTTAGATCAAATCCAATATTTGGTGGTGAAATATCCACATGTTTAGGATCGAGGATTTGTTAATTGTAGATCCACTTGTTTAGGATCTGATCTCATATTGTTGTAACTCCTTTTCCTTTTGTGAAGGAGAAGTTGTATGTATAAATATGAGAGGATATCATTAAACTTTGATAGTTCATAGTTGATAGCGAAGGAGTTAGAGAGTTAGATAATTTAAGAGAAGGATCATTGTAATCATTTTGATGCTGGAATAAAGAGCTTGTTGTTGCACATCAAGAGTTATCTAATGTAGTCCTTCTTAGAAGCATATTCCAAGAGAGGTAGGGCCCCTTCTCTTTTTTATACGTTGCCCAAATAGATTCATTTTTGTTGTGTGATGTTATTGTAGTAGCTGCTCATTTCATTTTCTACTCAGTTCTGTATGCTCTTTCATTTATGCAAGCATGGTTCCCTACAGAGTTAGGCATTGTAGACGTAGTTTCTTTAGTAATCTCAAAACCATTTGATGCCCTTTCTTATCAACCAAAGGAATGTAGTTAATAGTTGAAGAATAGGTCCATTGACCTCAGTTGAATTGTGTAGTCTTTCATTCAACTTTCTTATCTTAGAGTTAGTTTCCTACTCCTGCATATATTTTTTTGGCATCTCACAAGTATACGAACATCGGATTGATGAATTTAATGTAACAGAGTCCGATCTATAGAGTTGACTGAAACTGCGTAATATTTTTTTTTAGAACAACAGATTTTTGAGTTGGTTGATGATGGGATTGGGCATGAAGGTATCTATCTGTATGAGTCTTCTTCCTATAAACTTGGTGGGTGACTGAGCCATTAAGAAGACAAGAGATAAGAACATCCAAAAAGGGAAGAGATCGTTATCTTTTTGTATTTCCAAAGTAAATTAGATATGAGGGGAGATAATATGAATATGTTTAAGGAAGGAATTTAGGGTGGAATGGCCATGAGGTCAGACAACGAAGGTGTCATAAAAAACTCTAAACCAACACTTTGGTTTGAGGTAAAAATTGTTGAGGGTCAAATTCCCAAAATGTTCCATAAAAATGTTAGCAACGACTGAGAATAAGGAACATCCCATGGTTGTACCTTCAGTTTTTTCATAGCAAGTCCCTTTAAAGGTGAATAAAGTCAATGTGAGACAAATTTCGATGAGGTTGAGGGTTTCAATGTCAACAATTTTGGATATTAGATCGAGGGCTTATGGGACAGTAATTTTTGTGAAAAGAGATACAATGTCAAAACTCACCATTATGTCATGATCATCAATATGAAGACCCTTTTTTTTTATGAATAAAATTGTAGGATTATTTGATGAAGGATGAAGTATGTCCAATGAAATACTTAAGTTTTCCAACAAGATATCAGAATAGCGCATGAGTGGGAGCACCTATAGTGCTTACTATAGATCTAAGGGGGGTGTCCTTTTTGTGAATTTTAGGCCACTCATAAATTTTGGGGGCCTTAGGGTTATGAGAGATAATATATTTCTTGAAAAAAGAAAAATTCCATATAACTAAATCCCTTAGGTCCAATGGTTACTCCATCTCTCAAATAAACAAATCCTTTTTCTCGAATCGCAATCCCAATTTGAAAATATCATCCTCCTCTTTCCATCCCTTGTCTCTTATTTCTCTTCCTTACATCCATGGCACCATTGCTCACATATCTACAATTTTGGCTAAAAAAAATATTAAAACCATTTTCAAACCCTATAAAACCCTTAAACGGTTATTTAGAACTACTAAAGATAAATTTGACCCATTGCTTGACCCCGAGAGTTTACCAAATTCCTTGTTCATGTGGAAAATCATACATTGGTCAAACTGATGGATCCTTTAAAGCATGCCTAAAAGAACACATTGTTGGCCCAACCCACAATCGTATCTCAAATTTAGCTATTGTCGAACACTCCTTCAAATAAAAAAACCTAATTTTCTTTTACCAAAACAAAATCCTTTCCTTAGCACCCTATCACTCATCGCGAATCATTCGAAAAGCACTGGAAATTGAGAAACATCCCAATAATTTTAATTGTGATGATGGCTGCAAACTTAACCAATCTTGGAAGCCTGTCATTCGTCACCTTGGCCACAAAACCTAGAGTGTTTAATTTGATCTCCTTTCATGGTGCTCCTTGGTGTGTTCCTTTCTTTAACCTCCTCATTCTTTCATTTTTTTTACCTCTTTATTTTATTTGTTTCTTCGTAATTCAACAATCCATGTTCTTCTCATTATCTTATTAAAAAATCTTATTAATCATGTTAATTATTTCTTAATTTTCCTAATTAATTTGATAGTATTTCTTAATTTTCCTCGTCTATTATTCACATTTATTTAATCCTATTTTTACATCCCTTTACTTACTCTTATGTATATATTCTTATTATTCTTATCTCACCATTCATATCTTCATTGTATTTCAACATCTCCAATATTTATTAATTTGACTCTCACAATATTATTAATTTGACTCTCATATTATATATTATTTATTATCTTAAGGTTTTCTCATAACAACTTTTGTTTCATTTATTATTTTTAGGGATTTTCGTAACAGTTATCTTGTTATCTTATAATTTTATTTTCCACTTCTCAATGATCAAATCTTATCTTTTCTCATTTAAAGGCCATTCCACTGCACTCTTTTCTAACAACATAAGTTGCAATTCTCCCTGACGATAGATATCGATGTTAATCTCCAATTATTTACAATTTCACCTTCAATGGATTGAAACCCCACATGCAACTTGGAAACTAAAAATTGGGCTTTTTAAACACAATGTTATTCAAGCCCATCGTTTCAAAAATCAATTGATTGCTTTGAATCCTAATGGTTTATTTTGCATTGAGGCTTTCTATATAAGTTTAAGGAACGTAGAATTTTATTTGCAAATTTTAAGATAAAAAAATTAATATGATCAATTCATATATGTTATTCTTGCTAAGCTTGGAAATTTCTATTTAATTTTGTATCTACAGTTTTTCGATCCACCAAAAAAGAACTTTTTAGTCAAGGGGACACTTACAAAATGCCTTCTTCTGAATTTTTTTGTGATTCTCTCCTTAAAAACCAAGATAAGATCTTTCATCTTGGATTGATTAGTAATGCAAGTACATCTAACAAAGCCTGAGTGACACAACAAAAGAAAGGCCCCAAGCATCTGAAGAATCTGCACCCTTGCAACAACAAACAAAACAAGGTTCCCAAACCCTTCCAACCAACTCTTATCCCAATGATAATAAAGGAACTAAATCAAGAAGTATGAGCATTGAGAGACATTGTATTTTTTATGGGTGAGATGGTTATATGGAGTCTAAATGTTTCAAGAATATGGAAGCCCTAGAAGAAGCAATGAAGACTAATAACATCATCTCTTCTTCTCATGGATATGCTCTTTATACTTTTGTTTTTTCTTTCAATGCAACTTCTCCTTCTTCTTTTATTGAGTGGTCATAAGCATCCTATCATATGGCTAAGGATAAATCCATATTTTATGTTCTTAATGAATATAACACCAAATAAATATTTGTAAGTGATGATAGATATCTAAGTGGTGTAGGGTCTAGGACAATTCAATTAGATTATGGTCACTTTAATGATGTATTATGTGTTCCAAGTATTTACTACAACCTTCTATTAGTGTATCAAATAACACATTCAAGTTAAGGTAAAAGTGTATATTTTTCACCTCAAGGAGTTTTAATCTAGTATTTAAAGGATCACATACAATGTGTCTAAGCAATTGGAATTGATAATGATATTACTAGGTTGTACAAATTTGACAACTTTGGTTCATCATCTCTTCCCTCAATTTTTGTTGCTAATAATGATGGCATCACCAAATTTTGGCATGAGTGGTTTGGTCATATAAACTAACACTCATTACAACAACCTTGTATATGTAATATGGTGATTGGTCTTCCTCTCATTTCTTGCAGAGATGGTTCTTGTTTCATTTGAGTTCTCAACAAACATCATTAGGATATTTTTGACAAACATGCTCTTGGCATGCATCAACCCCTTTGCAACATGTTCATAGTGATTTGTGTGGTATGCTTATTTTTGCTTCTTTCTCTACGTTCAAGTACTTCTTAACCATCATAGATGACTTTTCCAAACACACTTGGGTTTATTTCTTAAAACTTAAGAGTGGATTTTTGATATGTTTTTTTCCTAAAAGGCCCATGCAGATGTAACATCCCGCTCTGGTGCACTGAGAACACTTATTATTTGAGGAC
>CBVK0103153478.1:0-21519 GCA_900067695.1 Picea abies
TGGCCCTTTAATCTTGCATGAAGAATTTCGTGGTGAATATGACCTCAAATGGTTCTGAAACCTCTTCCATCAGATTCAGAAGGTCGAAATAGCAGACCTAGGTTTTTGAATCACCAAAAATGGATGCACATAGCCTCCAAACAGCTCCAGCACTGAAATGGCCCTGGTGGCCTTGAAAGCTTCCCTGAAGCAAAATCACTTGAAAATGACCTCAGATGGCTCTGAAACCTACTCCAATGGCTCCAGAAGGTCCAAGAGACCCAAAATCGACCAAAATTTTGTCAAGATTCGTTTCCTGTAGCAAAAGTTATGCCAATAACTGATTTCCTCCTCTTTGCCCCAAAAACTCCACTAAATTCGGAGTAGCTGGAGTTAGAAAAGCTAAAAATAGCCAATTGCCAAAAAAGGCGGACTCCCGCTCCAAAAACGTGCCAACCATTAGCAACGTGTATCGGTCACATTACAATGCACAAAACCGTGTGCATATAATAACCCAAATCCCACGCGGTTAAAACATTGGTTTATGGGTAAAATAAACTTTGGGTTATTTTTGATAAACCCACACCATGTTTTTAATAATCGATTATAAATAATCCACGGCGTATACATTTCAACCATGTATTATATACCAGCGCCAATCGGGCCACATGCCATGGTTCTATGCTATATAATGACCACAGGCTATAAATTAAACTCCGCGCGCACTGTTCTATAACGAATGGATCACATGGTATAAACCAACGTGACCACCGGCTCCAATTGAAATATATATATGCGCGCGCCTTTACACAAAGGTGTCGGTCACATTATAATAATTATATGACCGTGGGTTATTAAACCAAAATGTAAACTCGCCCGTGCTGTTTGCAAAGTATCGGTCACATGTTATCCAATGTAACCACGGGCTGGGGCTTAGCCCCAGCCCGACCCCCGCGCCCATATACCATGGTTTAACTTCAAATAATTTTAAACATATATGAATGTTAAGTAATACCATGCGGCACGATGGTGAGTTGATAAATGTTAAAGCTTTCAAAGGTAGGGGGAGGTCCGGGGGTCAAACCCCTCGGCCTCCATTCAATTTTGATAAACCACATAATCAACCCAAAGCCTGTAAACTGGTGCCACGTGGCAGCCCTTGATTGGGCCACGTGGCACCCTTCCATTCGTTTAAGAAGATGCCACGTGTCAAATTGTAACTTGCTCACCAACTGACCAATCACAACACGACACGTCATCTGCCACGTGTGTACATCATGCCATGTCAGCACTGTACGGCCCTGCCACGTGGTAGTACGGCCTGCCCAGTCAGCATCATTTTTTTTACCTGTTTGGCTCGGCGAACAGACCTCGATAACTTCTCCATACGGACTCCATTTGCGAAAGTAAATATACCGCCGGAATCAGGAGAACGAGACGGACACAATGGCACCGTTTTCATTGCATTACGAGCACTTTGAATTTTGAGCATTTTTTTTGACCCCTGGTCCAGATTCTGATCACCTTCGCATAACATACAAGGAAATTTGACAGTTGTCTTCTTCTTACCAACCTGAATGCCACTAGTTGACGGGGCATTACCACCATGTCTAGAAAAGGCCGATGATGTGGAGGACCACATTTCTAAGACCTTGGGAAGACTAGGGAAATCCCTTAGAAAGTGGTCACCCATTAAAAGACTACAAGGGAATTTGGGTTTTAGATTCTTCATTTTAATCTTGTCAACCTCATCAACACTCCCAGTATGATTAATAGTAGCTACCTGCTTGGATCCAACATCTGATATGGTTAGAGGCTTGGTCCTTTTTGGGTTCTACTTCTTCTTCTCTTTTTGTTTATTCTTATTCTTATCAACCTCGCTACTTGCTTTATATCTTTCACTAGGTGAAGAAGGAGAAAGGGAAGGAGACTTAATGGGTGAAGAAGGCGAAAAGTCGACATGAGGTTGATGTGTGGGTGGTGTACTTACATCTGAAGAATTAGGTGTAGCCGAAGCACTGGGAAGATTCGAGTTCAGTGGAGTGGGGAACAACCAAACCAGTAATCCGATCATGAGTCCCAGAAGACTCAGTGTGGCAATGTACGGAAGACCAATTTTTCCAAAAGAAGGAAAGAGGAAAGTTTCTCTGGGACAAGTGGATCCTCCATTGGTACTCCTAGAAGTTGATTCCATTAACACTAACTTGACCTAAGGTCCACTAAGTAAAAGAAACAACACACGCTATGAATCTAAAAAGAAAACAATCAAACAAAAATTCCCACAATGAAACCACTAGTTGGTGATGAAATCCAACGTCGTGAGATCAATATAGGAAGGGGAAAGGATAGAGCGGGTGGATCAGTTACATTGGCGACCTACTTAATGGAATTATACCTTCGTGCAAGCTTCCACACAGTAATTATGGATTTACCCTCCAAGGAGCCTGAGTGACTTTGAACAACGTTTGTTCCACGTGTAGTGTGACTTCCCTTCACTGTCACCCTTTGTAAGACCTTGAATATTATGGATACTAAGGTCACCAATTCGTAGTTATCCCCTGGGTGGGTACAATCGACATTCCAGTCTGAACGTATGGGCAGGTTAACAAGTCCAAAATCCTTCGAGAGAATTGAGGACAAGTGGACCAGTAGAAATTTAGAGGACCCCGAACAGATTCAGAATTCACAAAGCACCGAGACCAAATGAAGACATTTGAGCCTCAAGAAGAACCCCCAATATATGATCTCACTACTACGAATGGTTAAACCATGGAGGGATAATCTTCATAACTCTCCCGAACGAGACCTCGTGTGTGACCCCTGTGTGAGAGGGGGATCCCAGTAAGCTTATACGAAAATTGGATTTTCTCTCCCTATCGCAAGATGCTAAGTTTGTTTGACAACTTTGGAAAGTTATCCTTTCAACCTATTCCAAATCCCTACACCTTAAGCTAATGTAGGTTTGCTAACAGAAAATGTAAAAATGTCTGATAAATTTTAGTTTAGCGCTTGATTTTAAGGTTGTTGTTTACTCAGAGGTGTATGAGAGTGAAACTAATGAAATTATGACTCAATTCCCAGAACATGCATAAGAAATGATAAGCAATCTTTTCTTTCAATGAATGTCTATTTAAGGGAAGGAGAAGGGATTTTTCTTTCACTGTCAAACACTAAGATGCAATGACCTCATGCAATTGTTCTCAATCAAGAACCCAATACAATGTTAAAATGTTCAAAATTTGGTTCTAGTATCCAAAAACCAATCATGAAAATATATCCTTTTGTTTATATGTGACTGATAATCAATTCGATGCAAGGCTTCCTATGTTAATCAAACTTCAATATTTGTGATATTTAAGCAATCAGAAGCAAATTTCACATAAACAAAAACACACCCTCATTCTGATCAAACAAGAAAAAAAAATAAAACCAAATTCAAACAGGAGGAAATGCTTGGAGAAAAGACCTCAAAGGTCAAAATGAAATAGTGAAAAGATCTTTGAATTTCCTTACAACAACTTTCATTCAATCAAATAAGTGAAAAAGAAGTAGATCGACTCCAAATTTTAGGGAAGAAGAGTGACTCAAAGAAAGGAAAATAGATGTCAAAAATCCAAACAAAACACCATCAATCCTTAGAAACCAAATAGTTGGAGGTTAAACAAGGACACACTGAGATGATAATAACCCTGAGCAGATGAAAAAGCAAAAACTACACACAGAGATCAACTCCCAAAAAGGTTTTTAGTAGAAAAATACTAGCACTCTGGTGTCAAAGGTACCAGAGCATTGCAACACTCTGTGGAAGCCTGCAAGGGAGTGCCAACACTCTGGTTGTAGAGGCAAGGGAGCGCTGGCCTCTCAGAACTCAAAAAACTTGCCCAAAAATAAAGAAAAACTCAAGAAAATCCAGAAATTGAGTCTGTATGGAATGAATCCAAGAGACAAAAACACATCTAAGAATTAGAAACACGACATGAATAAGATCTAAGGGTGAGAAAAGGAAAAAAACAAGACAAAGGAAGGAAACCAAAAATGAAAGCTTCTCTCCCCAATGGAGTCACCAATTTCTGTTACAGGAAAGTCCCCCTCCGGACAGGTGAACTTCCTCTCAGATCTAGACCCCTATAACCAAGACATAAAGGTGCTAACTTTGGTCACTGACATCCCTTTAAACATAGCTAAACTAATCTATAGAGAAGAGGAATAAGATGTACCATTTTACGATGTTTGTCCTCGTTCAGTGCCAAGTTGAGCTTTGATCCACAAGCTCTTCAACAAGTCCTGCAATCCAATCAAAGACAAAGCATGCTTCCTATTCTACTACGATTAATTTGAAAATAGATTTATCCATTAAAGACAAGTTCATGTAGGCATACACAATGTTTAAGGAAACATGCCAAGCACATGTATTAATGAGAACTCAATAGAGATACTTACAGGCCTTTGATGTAGATGCAACAACCTCACCAAGCTCTCCTTGTCCAACCCCTTGCTCAAATGATCCACAAACAAAATGAATATGCTTCACTGATTATCTCCTTGATGAGATCATAAGTTTGATGCCTTCAATGTCTCCAATACCACTTCTCATGAGATCATAAGTTTGGTATCTCTAAAAATACATCCATTTCATCATGAGAAGGCCTCCTTGTATAAGTTTGGAGAGACCCAACCACCTTAGATATTCTTGGGATAGGTTGAGGATCCTTCTCCATCAGTCATGGATCTTCCCTAAGATCCATCCTTGACCTTAGATTCGAATCCAACCAACACCAGAGATGAGGGGGATTTTTCTCTTATTTTCCTCAACAACCCAAGATTTCCTCAAACAACCCAGCACTCCCCCAGAATGGGGCACAGAGTGTTGCAATTCTCCCCCAAAGGAGGGCAAGGAGCATTGGAACTCCCTGACAGTGGGTAGGGGAGTGTTGCGCAAAATTTCCTCAAAAAATCCTAGCACTCCCCTAGAAGGGTGCACAAAGTGCTGGAATGCTCCCCCAAAGAAGGTCAAGGAGCGGTGGTACTCCCTGACAGTGGGTAGGGGAGTGCTGGCCTTCAAAATTCATTTTTACATGTTTTTTTTCATGGAAAAATCTTTGTACTCTTCATCAAATTATTTCTTCTTCTTTAACTAGTCTCTGAGGGTGTCTTCAAGTGTTCCTTATGATGTCGTTTGAGACATGACATGGGAAATATGATTGTATGATGTTTGTGACACTTGTGGCCAAAATGCAACACTTTTGACACTTGTAATGACGACAATAAGTCATCTTTGAAATGAGTAATTTTGATGTGTAACAACAGTCGATATTTGTTCTTCCATAGATGGACGATCCTATCTTGTCCAAAGGTTTCAAACAAATCGACGACCATGACTTGATCTGTAGTTGAGTGGATGATTCTCGTTCACTTTTGAAATTCTATGCTTTGGGACTCTGGTCATGGCAGTCATTCAAATATCCTGTAGTAAATTTTGTCGAAGTGCTTATTAGCACTTTCTGCTTGATAACCTCTGCAAATCTAGGAGCTAGGACCATGGGCTTAACCATTCCAAGTGTTTGATATAATGGTCATGATTCATCCTAGAGGATCTTAGATTAACATTTATCATTGACTTTGGCCTTTGACGCTTCAGGTAGTTGTTGGTTTCCCCCGAAGGACAACCTCCCAGAGTGACGTAACGTGTTGATGTCACTGTTCACTTGGCACTGGACGAGTGGTTGCCACGTGTCACTTAGATTCATGAATTATGTAACCTTAAAGTGACAACTAGACCTAGACACTTGTCACCTTCTGATTGCACCATGTGTCCTTGCTAACGTGGTCTGCTGACATGGATCTCCTAAAATGGCACATGTCCTCCTTTTGGATCTAACAGTCACAGGTTTATCTGAGTCCTTGATCCAATGGATGTGATTAGTTCATTTCGGCCTTCGGGACTTTGGGTTATACGATACTATTTCCCAAATCTCCCAAAGTGAGATTCGTTGACTAAACCTCGAGCACCTTAACTTCATCTAACGATCCTTATTTGACGCGAACAACCTAACACGATCCAATGGTTGTCGGTATTTTTTTTATTTCAAAATATCATGAATCCTTGATCCAACGGCTGTGATTAGTTCTAGATCAATGGTCTAGATTCATTTCGGTATTCGGGACTTTGGGTTAGTCATTCTCAATTCTTAAATATCCTGAAGTGAGATTTTCCAACTAAACCTAGAGCATCTTGTCTTCATCTTACGATCTTTTTTTGATGTGAAGAGCCTAACACGATCAAATAGTTGTCGGGATTTCAATTGTTTCGAGATCTCGTGAATCCTTGATCCAACGACTGTGATCAGTTATAGATCAATGGTCTAGATTCATTTAAGCATTTGTGACTTTGGATTATTTCGCTCCCACTTTCCAATTCTCCCTAAGTGAAATTCCTCGATTAAACCTCGAGTATCTTGACTTCATCCGACGATCCTGGTTTGTCTTGAAATATACATCAGTGGACAAGATTCTCCCTCAATTCTTTTGTAGTTTTAATGTGGGGATTTCAATCCTGAATGCGTTTTTGTAATGCACTTTCCCTTTTGAGCTTTGATTAACATTTCATGCTTTTGATTTATTTCATCACTATTTCTTCTGAGCTTTTTAATAAATGTTTGTGCATTCATTTATGCATTGATCTTCAGTCACTAGCCCTCCTGAGTTATTAATTCCTTGTACTTAGTTATTACTTATGTACATGGGTTCTTTGCATGCTACCTCTCCTGGGATTTAGAATCATAGGATCATTGTTGATCCTATCGTGATCAACAGTGATCATGAATTGCTTCTGCCACAAGGTGATCTTCCTTTTCCCCAAGGTGATCTTTATGTTGTTCTAGTTATTGTACATGTTGGACTCATGTTGCCATCAATGACAGCACATAATCAATGACAATATGTCCAACCATCTCCCCCTTTGTCATTGAGGGAAACACACCAACTTCATACACAAACTCCCCATGTGATGATGCTTCTCTCCTTTGAAGTTACTCTCCCCCTTTGACATCAATGACAAAGGGTTGCTCCCCCTATGATTAATCTTTGTATGCTTGTATGTTGCTGACCAAAATCTAAACTTGCGTAACTCCCCCTGCAATCATGCTCTGCTTGCCATAACTGAATGACTCCCCCTGTGAATTTACTAACTGCTTATCTCAGCCCATTGGAATATTTGTGTTCAAATATGTAGTCTTTTTTATACCAATTTGTAGTGATCAATTCTTTCAAACCTTAATCTAATTACTTTCTTATTTGATAAAAAAAATACTCCCCCTAAGTTTTTACTAACTTTCCTTTGTCAAATAGAACAAGAGTATGGATTTTACTGATTTTTTTTATTTTATTTGCTTCTTATTCTTCTTTGATATTTCACAGGAATATCAATCGAGGATTGATACCAATTGTTGAGATGCCAATTTTGTTATCAATTGATTTGTGTTGAATGATACCCCTTGAACTTCTTTGCTACCTTTTATTTTCTCCCCTTTTTACAAAAGTGACAAAATATCTTTTCTTTCTCCTTCTGAGGTCATACTCCCCCTAAGGTGATGCTCCTCTTTGTCAATTTTCTCCTTATTGTATTCTACAACTAACCCTACCAATGATTTTTCTTTTGACTACTAATCTTTAGATTGTCAAGATTTTCCCTATGTTATTTTTAAAAACTCTTGGCATAATCCTTTGATTTTGTAGAAACCAATCTAAAACTTATTTTTGTATTTTATTTCTTTGGCTAACAAATTATGACATCATCAAAATTTGATATTGTCCCATATTCTTCTATAGGAACTTCCGTTTCTTGAGCTTGATCTATTTCCTATTGAATTTTGCATTCTTTATTAGGACCTTCACCCATCATTTTCTTATTATTAATTTCTTCATTTCTAGGTGTAATATCATTTTTCTTGCTTTCTCTTTCAGATTTTCTTCTCCATATCTCTTTATGAGATAGTCTGCCTTTTGGACCTTTTCTTTCTAATTGTGTTTTTGGAGATTTGTTATCTCCTTTATTCTTCCAAATTTTATTAGTTTTTCTCACTTGCTTGAATTATTTATTTAGGGATTGACTTTGTGAACTCCTGCAGATTTGGGATTTGTGCCCAAACCTATCAGAGTTGTAACATCTAATTGTATGAAAAAAAAATTATGTGTTCCCAACAAAATTGCATCTCCAACATCTAATTGAGTGTCTGGATTTCCCTACATATCCTTTCTCTAGTTTCTTGTAGTCCAGTGCTTTATGACCAAAGTTATGACAAGAAAATCAATAGCCATTGGAGGTGTTTCCATTCTTGAATTTATTTTGTCTTGAGAGATCTGTCTTTTGATTTTCTTCTTCATTTTTACTTATATAGCTTCCTTTCTTAACAAAGTTCATGGCTTGTAATTGGTTTGTGATTGCACCATTTCCTTTTCAGAAGGATGATCCTTTCTTCTGTTTGTAAATGGTTCTCCACTTGTCATTGTATTCTTTCTTATTGTATCCAAGGCCAGTTTTGTCATTATATGATATTTGACTGTTCCAAATATTATCTAGGATAGTTGAGCTATTTTGGAAATTGACGGTCTTGTTTGTCTTTTCATTCATCTTTTTGAGATTGACTATTTCTAATTTCAACATGTGACATAATTCTTCCCTTTTGGATGATTGCATCCTCTAGGCTTCTTCATTTTTCTTGGCCTCCTTGAGTTGAATCTTTATATTTGCATTATTGTATTCATTTATCTTCTTAAGGTTGATCATTTTTTATTTCAACTCTAGGGCTTCTTCCACTTCCTTAGCATGTTCAAGTTGAGTCTTTATATTGATGACTATTTCTTCTATCTCATCCAAGACTTCTTTTCATTTAATAGTTTTATCATATGTCTTCAATTCTTCCATATTTTTTGT
Source organism: Picea abies (assembly GCA_900067695.1). NCBI lineage: Eukaryota > Viridiplantae > Streptophyta > Pinopsida > Pinales > Pinaceae > Picea > Picea abies. Next base: position 8,912 of record CBVK0103153478.1, read on the forward strand.
TAGATCAAAAACTTTAGTTTTCAATATTTTGATTTCTTCCTCATATTCTAGCTGAATCCTTTTGAGATTGATGGCTTCTAATTCAAACATTTGGAAATATTCTTCCTTTTTAGTTAATTGGATCTTTTGGGATTCTTCCTTTTTCTTAGCTTCTTCAATTTGAATAATTATATCTTCATTAGTACTTTCATTTATCTTTTTGAAGTTGATCATTTCTGATTCCAACATGTGGTAAGAATTTTCTTTTTCTTTGTCTTCTAGTTGAACTCTATGTTCAATCTCTTCATGGCTAGATTGATCTAACTGTTGAAGTAGAAACATGTCTTTATGTTGAAGTTTCTCCAACTCTTCTATAGTTCACATAGTTGTGTACTCAATATTTTCAATAGCCTCCATATGAACTTTAATATGTATATCATCTCATGGTTCCATATGAATCTCTTCTATTGCAACTGTAACATCAGTCTTGAGATTATGTAATTTTTCTTTAGTGATCACTGAGGTATGCCTCAATTCCTTGATGAGGTTGTATTCTTCATTGTTGACTAAGGTTTGTATAAAAACTTACATTTCATCCTGATTAGAAATCTCTTTCTCTATATTATGTTCTTCAATCTGATTGGAATTCGTCTTTTCTTTATCTTATTCCTTATCTTGATAAGAATTCTCCTCTTCTCAGTTTTGTTCTTTATTATAATGGGAATCCTCTTTATCTAAGTCTTTTTCATTACTTTGATAGGATTTCTCTTCTTCTTATGTTTTATTCTGATAACAATTTTCTAGTTGGAGCCGTAATTCTTTAGCACATTTGCGGTGTCTCATCTTTTATTTGACTTGGTCTGACAATCCATCCTAGATTGCTTTTAAGGCTAAGGAATTATTTCTCCTTGCTTCCTTTGCATTTTTGGTTTTTCTCTTTTAAGTAGTTAAGTGCCATACTATGAAATCCCAAACTCTAGATCCTCTTGTCTTCAGATATCTTTTCATATTTTCCCTCCATGATGAATAAATTGTTCCACCAAATAAGGGAGCTTCATTTTTGGAGATACCCATTTGTCCACCCATTTCTTCATAATATACCTTCCAGTGTTTAAAATATGTTGAAGGCACCCTCTCTGATACCAATTGTTGAAATATACACTTGACACTAAGAGGGGGGGTGAATCAATGGCACAAAACTTTGGACAATTTTCCATGTAACATACCCATGACCAAAAAATTAAAGTTCTTCGTTGATTTCTCAATAATGAGAATCCCCAGAGATTGTAGTGGAAAAAATGCCAACCCTCGATCCAACAGGTCTTCCATTCACCTACCCGGCTCTCTGTACATGACCGTGGTCTTATGTCCTTTTCCGTCGGGGTTTCTGTCTTCAAAAATTCCGACGTGATTAAATACCTGTTTAGCCTTCTAGGCTAAGCTCTTGGTTCACATGACCTCCTCTATATGACCATGGTCATAACTCCCATCGGGATTTCGGGGTTTTCACTGTTGTATGCAACTTACCTCGTGGATCCCCGACTCCCAAAATGCCGATACAGAAATGCGCATGACACCTGTCCTCCACTGTCTCCCACTGTGGCCCACACGGCTCTCTCGTCGGGATATCGCGGATCGCGATTCCAATGTGTGGGAGTTTCTTACCTCCAGAAACTCCGATGTCTGAAACTATGACTCTTCGGGATCTGTTGACACATGTTCCACAAAATGGACGGTTCTGATCTTGTTGGTAAATCGCGGATCGCGATTCTGTATGACAAGATTTCTTTGTGCTCGGAAACTCTGATTCTCTCATACCCTGACTTCTAGGATCTCCTAACATGCGTCCCAAATAATGGGCGTTTCTGATCTTGTCAGAATATCGCACTTCATGACTTGCAAAGATCACGGGCTTCAACCTACGAAACCCTGATACACGATCCTACGTGTAGATCCAACGATTCTCCTATGACCCAGATCCAATGGCTACCCTTCTTCCTCGCTCCTCGCGTATCGCGACTGGGAGTACCAAAATCTTGGACCCTTACCCTGCGAACCTCTGATTTCATGAGATCCCTGGATCTCTGCCACCTGTCCTCCTTGGATGGATGGTTCTGATCCTCTCGTGGCTTCACCATTTGTGACTTGGAGCATCCAATTTTTGGACTCCTACCTCGTGAACCTCTGAGTTCACGAGTTCCTTGGATCTCTGCCACCTGTCCTCCTCAGATGGATGGCTTTGATCCTCTCGTGGCTTCACCATTCGCGACTTGGAGCATCCAATTTTTGGACTCCTACCTCGTGAACCTCTGAGTTCACGAGTTCCCTCGATCTCTACCACCTGTCCTCCTCGGATGGACGGCTCTGATCCTCTCGTGGCTTCACCATTCGCGACTTGGAGCATCCAATTTTTGGACTCCTACCTCGCGAACCTCCGAGTTCAAGAGTTCCCTAGATCTCTGCCACCTATCCTCCTTGGATGGACAGCTCTGATCCTCTCGTGGCTTCGCCATTCGCGACTTAGAGCATCCAATTTTAAGACTCCTACCTCGAGAACCTCCGAGTTCACGAGTTCCCTGGATCTTTGCCACCTGTCCTCCTCAGATGGACGGCTCTGATCCTTTTTGCCCCTATTCATGAGGCTTAACCCTCGTGTATCTCCCTATAGATCTAACGACTATCGAGATTCCTAGCTAAGATCTGACGGTTTAGATCGGTCCGGATTTTGCGCCCTCTCCTACTGCTCTTTGGACATGGAAAAACCAACGGTCCCGATGTTCTCATGGAGCCTGGGGGTCTATAATTTAGATTTCCTCACTATTCACAAAGATAGAGGAAAAAAAGGTTAATGGCAATTGACGCCCTCGTTTATTCCTTTGATTTAATGATTATGAATGACCGCAAACTCTCCGACAGGATCTCATCCATTGGTCAATACTTATCCCTACACTGCTACTTTGGGATTTAAGAAGGTCGTTCCTCTTTATACAGGGTTGTTAAGACTTGTGCGTTCAATTCCCTTTTCTGAGTTCTTTGTGAACCGTTCTAAGGAGGAAATCTCTATGAAGAGATCTGTACTGGGCATCCCTGGAGACGGATAAGGGAAAGAAATTCCCGAGAATGGGCTGGGAACCTAACTTAGCTCAATCTAGGCATGAATAAAATTGCTTTATCCATGCACATCATGCGTGGTTTCCTCTGTTATGAGCATATATCTATTCATTCTTATCAAACACTGCACAGGCATTCTTACACAGAAATCATTCATAATTTCACAGTTCTATGAACATATACATATATACATCATTCTATAAATTTCAAGATACAAGTATGTAAAACACTTATCCGAAAATAACACCAAAAATGGATGCAACTGCTGAGAGGGGTGCTCATTTCCACCCAACCGTAGACTCAACGACTTCCAACGGATTTACCACTAGCCACCCCGGAGCTGAGACCAAGATGCAGGAGCATCGCCAACTCATCAAGCGAGCCAGCACATCAAGCGAAGATCAGCTGGATAAACAAACCCAAATTTCTGAAGTGCTTTGGGATTGTAGCACAAGTCTTCAATGAATCCATTTATGAAGGCGCATTTGTATATTGTATTGGACCTTGAGCCTTAAGCTCTCATCCTTTGGTAGATAGTCAGCATTTAATAGATTTAATGCTGGTAGATAGGATTTTAAGTCTAGATTTGATAGTTAAGAGTCCGAGAGGGAAAATGGATATAGACACCCTCATTGTACCATTGTAGCAGAATAGTAGTGAAGAATAGAGAAAGCATTCAGGAGAAGAGAGGAGCAAGCAGAGAATATTGTATGAAGAACACCCATGTACAGGCATTTGAATTAATAGAAGGAAGCTTTGATTCAAACTCATGGTCTGTGTTATTTTCTCTGTGTATCGATGTTATGCTCAGGAATGTTTGCTTTCTTGTTATGCATTTTCTTTGTATATGCTATGCATGTGATTTCATGTTTCAAACTGAAGTCTGAAAGGGAGAGAGAGTGAGGTTCAATTGTTTCTCTATCTGAGCCAGGAGATTCCTGCAAGGTGTGCAGTTGAATTCATCCGCAAGGAGTGCGTCTATGAAGGTTCAGTAGTCTAACTCTTGTTCTCATTCACCCAGGAGTGGATTTGGGTTGTTGAAGCCGTGCAAGGAGTGCACGCAAGTTCCTCTGGAAGAGTTAGAGTGAGAAAACTCAGGAGGAATAAGGCCTTTGAAATTATTAGAGACTGCATAGGAGATTTCCATGCCAAGAAGTCCTTAAGAAGGGAGAAGAGGAATCGGCGGTCGGGATTCGTAGAGGAGATCGATGAAATCCTGTCAGTCGTTAGATATCAAGAAGTTGCGTAGGGTTTAAGTCCAAACGAGCAGAGGAGGAGTCCTAGAGGAGTCATCGAATATCAGGGTCATCGGGGTTTTGCTGAAAAAGAGAATCGAGACCTTGTAGTTCTCGAAATCCTGAGAAAGGATCTCGGTCATTGATCTTGACAGGACATGTGTCAGACATCCAGAGAAGAGTCAGGGTTCAGTTCATCGGAGAATCGGGGTTTCCGAGGACATAGATCTCTCGCATGTTGGAATCGTGATCCGCGATTTCTCGACGAGAGTTTTGAACCGTCCATCGGCGAGGATGCGTGGTAGGAGATCCTGACAAGTCGACGTTTGGAGCATCAAAGTTTCCAGAGGCATAGAATGCTTGCATGTAGGAATCACGATCCGTGATTTCTCGATAGGATCAGAGCCATCCAAACAACAGGGACACATGGGGAGAGATCTCGGAGAGTCAGAGTTCAGGATATCGGGGTTTCTGGAGTCGTGAAACTCTTGCACAATGGAATCACGATCCGCGATTTCCCAACACGGTCGGAGCCATTCGATTTAAGGGACGCGTGTCCGAGGATCTAAAAGAGTCGGGGTTCGGCATTTCGGGGTTTCTGCATACAAAGGAATTGTTTCATTAGAAGTCACGATTTCGTGATACCCGATAGGGCGACGAGGAAGTGGTGACATGGAGGAGAGAGTTCACACGTGCATCAAGGATCGGCATTTCGGGATTCTCGGTGACAAGAAAATCATGCCAGGAGAAGTCACGAAACTCCGAAACGTGACAGTCCCAGATTCATAGCTAGGTGTCAACCATATCAGGGTTCGGGACTTGGAAGGGCCTGTGAATTTGTGCAATAGAAGGAAGACAGGTGTCAAAGGGTCAACCCTCGCATGGGTCAACGCCAAGTGACATTGAGAATCGGAGAATCGGAGATCCCAAGGGTGTAAGTTCTACACACTCCAACTCCACGAATTCTGAAACTCCGATAGGGGAAAGGACCGTGGTCTTGTGGACTAGTAGGTCACATGAGAAAGGAGTTAGCCGAAGGGAGCTAAGGAGTACAGAGAGTACCATCGGGGATCGAGAGTCGGGGATCCGTGAGGACAGTAGATTACAACAGCGCAAGTGTCGATTTCCTGACAGGGAAATTCCCGATAGGAGCAAGGAAACCATTTGGAGAAGATTCATCGGAGTTTGGGGATTTGTAAGACCCGATCTCGTGAATGCAGGACTCGCGATCACGTGAGGCCCAATTTCCCGTTAGGACAACAGGAGATCATAAAGAGCATTCTATGGGTGTTGAGAACTCCCAATAAGGGGGTTTGAAGAGCATTTTAGTTCTTCGGGCCGTTCAAGGAGAAGGTCCTATGGGAGCGGACGTGCCCTCGGTGGCGCATTTGCATCAAGTGGTATCAGAGCGAGAATGTTTCTCTATTTTCTGTAGCAGAGAAGAAAAGAATATTTCACCATGCCGCCAAGGAGAGAAAGACAATCACTTGATCTAGAGGATAGGGGGAACTAGAGAGGAAGAGGGAGACAAGCACATAATCCAGAAATGGAGAGGCAGATACATGATCTCCAAGCGATATTAGAAGATATGGAAGCAGCGCAGAGACGCACAGCCAGTGCTGGAGATCTGAGTGACTCCGAAGGTGAAGTTGAGGTTGAACAACCAGGAGAAGTTGCAGCCGAAGATGCAGCCAATGGGCGATTAATTAAAGCTATCGCCCGGATGAGTTCAAAAACAAAGATGGACATTCTAACTTATGAAGAGAATCTAGATGTAGAAGAGCTTCTAGATTGGATTAGAGCTCTTGACACCTACTTCGATTATGAGGATATCAAAGAGGATAAAAAGGTTAGGCATGTTGTCACACAATTGAAGGGACACGCAGCATTATGGTGGGATGAGATTCAAGCAGATAGATGTTCCAAAGGCAAGCAAAAGATCAAAAGCTGGGATCGAATGATTATGAAGATGAAGGCAAAGTTCATCACAAGGGATTATCAAATCACATTGTTCAGGAGAATGCAGAACCTAAGACAGAAGCTGATGATAGTAAAGGAGTATACTGAGGAATTTTACAAGCTAAATATCAGAGAAGGTCATCGAGAGAGCGATAATGAAAAAGTTTCCAGGTATATGAATGGCTTAAGATACGATATACAGGATGAGATGAGTATGGAAACCATCAAAACGGTGGAGGATGTGTATCAGATGGCATTGAAAGCTGAGGAAAAGCTAAGTTGTAAGCCAGGACAGCAAGGCCGAGGTAGGAGCCAATCAAAAGGTAATTTAGTTGCCCAAGATAGGTTTCAGAAATCCAAGGACGACTGGAAGAAGCCTCAGACTAGAACGGAAAGAGGTGGAAGTTCACAGTGAGGCCAGCACGCTGAACAACGAAGGCAGCAGACAGAATAGAGCAGAGGATACGTTGATAACAACACATTTCCTCATACCAGAGGTAGAGGAAGAGGCAGAGGTGGAGTCATCACATGATTCACGTGTGGAAAGAATGGACATAAGGCAGTTGATTGTCCAGATAGGAAGAAGGATGGAGGAGAAGCTCACATCGCCGAGGCACAGAGGCAAGATGCTGAAGCAAAAGATGCAGAAGATGGAAGGTTGTTGATGATGCGTAAGGTTCTCTTGACACCCAAGAAGGAGGTGGAGGACACAGCTCAAAGAAACAAACTTTTCATAACCACATGCAAGACCAAAGATAGGAAATGCAAGGTTATTGTGGACAGTGGAAGTACAGATAATCTCGTTTCAACCGAGATTGTGGAGAAACTAGAACTGGAGACAACTGATCACCCGAGTCCATACAAAGTTTCATGGCTACAGAAGGGACATCAAGTAAATGTCACCAAACAGTGCTTAGTGGACATTAATATAGGAGGATATAATGATAGGATTTTATGTGATGTTATTCCTATGGATGTATGTCATTTATTGCTAGGCAGACCATGGCAATATGACAGGAATGTAATTCATGATGGGAATATGAATACGTATACTTTGGAGAAGAATGGAAGAACACATATGCTACTTCCAATTAAAGATAAAGAAGTAAAACCAGAACCGAGAAATACTGTACTTCTCATGAGTGGGAAGGAAATTCTGGCGGAAGTAAAGAAGAAGGAAGATCCACAATTCTTTGTGGTAAGGAAACCAAAAATTGTTTTGACCAGCACAAGAGTGGATGATTTGTCGGAAGAAATTCAGGAACTGCTGGAAGAGTTCGCTGATATAGTGGTAGACGAATTACCTCATTTGTTGCCGCCGATTAGGAGTGTGAGTCATCATATAGACCTCATACCAGGAGCCAGTTTACCAAACAAAGCTGCGTACAGGCTGACGCCACAGGAAAATGAAGAAGTTAAAAGGTAGGTACAGGAACTGTTGGATAAAGGACTGATTAGGGAAAGTTTAAGTCCGTGTTACGTTCTAACGGTACTGAGTCCAAAGAAAGATGGAGGTTGGAGAATGTGCACTGATTCCAAATCCATTAACAAGATAACCATCAGGTACAGGTTTCCATTGCCACGGATGGATGACTTGATGGACTGTTTAAGTGGAGACAAATTTTTTTCAAAGGTTGATTTGAAAAGCAGATACCATCAGATTCGCATGAGGGAAGGCGATGAATGGAAGACAACCTTCAAAACCAATGAAGGGTTGTATGAATGGCTAGTCATGCTGTTTGGCTTGACGAATGCACCGAGTACCTTTATGAGGCTAATGAATGAAGTGCTGAAGGAATTCATTGGTAAGTTTGTCATTGTTTATCTGGATGACACATTGATTTTCATCAAAACCAAGGCATAACATCTGAAGCATTTAGCTACAGTGATGAAGAAGCTATAGTAAGAGAAGTTGTTGATCAACATGAGGAAATCTTCATTTATGAAGACAAAACTCATTTACTTGGGATTTGTCATATCGGTGAATGAATTAAAGATGGATCCAAGTAAAGTGGAGCTAATTAAAAATTGGCCATCACCGAGAAATATTTTCGAGGTGAGAAGTTTTCATGGACTGGCTAGTTTCTACCGAAAATTCATCAGGAATTTCAGTGGAATTAGCGCAGCAATGATGGATACTCTCAAGAAAAGACATAAATATTTTCATTGGACTGAAGAGGCAGAGAAGAGCTTCAATCTTTTGAAGCGGAAGATCACAGAACAACCGGTTTTGGTGTTGCCGGATTTTACGAAGGTGTTCCAGGTAAAATGTGATGCAAGTGGCTTTGCCATAGGAGCGGTCTTGAGCCAGGGGGACAGACCTGTTTCATATTTTAGCAAGAAGCTGGATGAGGCAAAGGTGAAGTACTCCATGTATGATAAATAATTTTATGCTATCATACAGGCGTTGAAGAAGTGGAGGCATTACTTGATCCCAAGAGAATTTGTTTTGTATAGTGATAATCATGCATTGCAGTTTGTGACTCAATAGGAGAAGTTGAATCAGAAACATGCTAAATGGGTAGAGTATATGCAGAATTTTACATTTGTAATTAAACACATTTCAGGTACTGCTAACAAAGTGGTTGATTCTTTGGGCAGGAATTGTTTGTTGCTGCAGGAGTTCCGAGTCAAAACATTGGGTTTTGAAAATCTTAGGGACATGTATGCAGGTAATGAAAATTTTGCAGAGGCATATGAAGCGGCTGAGAATCCAATTCTCAGAGACAGAATCCCTTGGATAGGTTACATGATCCAAAATGGACTGTTGTTCAGAGGAAATTAGCTGTGTATTCCAAATTTCTCCATGAGGGAGAATCTGTTAAAAGAAAAACACAGCGGAGGCTTGGCAGGGCATTTTGGCCATGACAAGACATTTGCAAAGTTGAGCGAAGCATACTTTTGGCCAGGAATGCGGTCGGAAATCAATAAGTTTGTCGACAGGTGTAGAATTTTCCAGCATTCAAAGGGCAGGAAGTAGAATGCAGGATTCTATCAATCATTACCCATACCCAAGAGGCCGTGGGATGAAATCAGCATGGATTTTGTATTGGGATTGCCTAGAACGCAAAGAGGACATGATTCGATCTTTGTGGTGGTTGAAAGGTTTACCAAAATGGCACATTTTATCCCATGCCAGAAGACCAGCGATGCGACTCATATCACAAATTTGTTCTTCTAGGAGGTCGTTAAACTACACGGTTTACCCAGAAGTATAGTGTCGGACAGGGACACGAAATTCATTGGAAATTTCTGGAGGACACTTTGGAAGAAGATGGGGACTAACTTGATGTTTAGTTCTTCCTATCATCCTCAGACAGATGGGAAAATAGAGGTGGTAAATAGAAGTCTGGGAGATTTATTAAGAAGCTTGGTGACAGAGCACCACAGTAATTGGGACAATGTGTTGCCACAGGCAGAGTTTGCATACAATGACTCAGTGAACAGGAGCACAGGCAAAAGTCCATTTGATATTGTATACGACAGATAGCCAAGAGGAGTATTTGAACTGAGGGACTCAGAGTAGATAATGACTAAGAGTGCAAGCGCTGAAGAATTCATAGAGGCGATGGAAGAACTTCATAGTAGGGTGAAGGAGCGATTGCTGGAATCAAACCAAGAATATAAGCGCAGAGCGGATCAGCATTGGAGACAACTTCAGTTCAAGGTTGGTGATCTAGTTCTCGCACATCTGAGGAAGGAAAGGTTCCCGAGGGGAACATACAACAAGATGAAAATGAAGAAAATTGGGCCATGCAAAGTCCTAAAGAAATTGGGAGAAAATGCTTATGAAATTGAGTTGCCAGATGAGATCTGAATATCTCCGACATTCAATGTCTCGGACTTATATCCCTATAAAGTTGAGGAAGCAGGAGATGGAGGTAATGAACAGCCAGAGGTCCAGTGGTAGAAGCAGATGTCGATTGCAGAGAAGCCACAGATGGAGCGTATACTTGACAAGAGAGTGAGAAAAAAGACCAGGCGGAAACAATACTTTGAGTATCTGGTTAAATGGAAGAACCACCCAGTGGAAGATGCTAGCTAGGAGACTGAAGCAGTGATTCAAAAGCATGGACAGACTGTGCAGGAGCTCATGGACAGGAGCCCATGAAATTTTTCAAGCTGAGGAGTATGATGCAGGAGCATCGCCAACTCATCAAGCGAGCTAGCACATCAAGCGGAGATCAGCTGGATAAAAAAACCCAAATTTTTGAAGTGCTTTGGGATTGTAGCACAAGTCTTCAATGAATCCATTTATGAAGGTGCATTTGTATATTGTATTGGACCTTGAGCCTTAAGCTCTCGTCCTTTGGTAGATAGTCGAAATTTAATAGATTTAATGCTGGTAGATAGGATTTTAAGTCTAGATTTGATAGTTCAGAGTCTGAGAGGGAAAACGGATATAGACACCCTCATTGTACCATTGTAGCAAGATAGTAGTGAAGAATAGAGAAAGCAATCAGGAGAAGAGAGGAGCAAGCAGAGAATATTGTATGAAGAACACCCATGTATAGGCATTTGAATTAATAGAAGGAAGCTTTGATTCAAACTCATGGTTTGTGTTATTTTCTCTGTGTATCGATGTTATGCTCAGGAATGTTTTCTTTCTTGTTATCCATTTGCTTTGTATATGTTGTGCATGTGATTTCATGTTTCAAACTGAAGTCTAAAAGGGAGAGCGAGTGAGGTTCAATTGTTTCTCTATCTGAGCCAGGAGATTCCTACAAGGTGTGCAATTGAATTCATCCGCAAGGAGTGCGTCGATGAAGGTTCAATAGTCTAACTCTTGTTCTCATTCACCTAGGAGTGGATTTGGGTTGTTGAAGCCGTGCAAGGAGTGCGTGCAAGTTCCTATGGAAGAGTCAGAGTGAGAAAACTCAGGAGGAACAAGGCCTTTGAAATTATCGGAGATTGCAGAGGAGATTTCCGTGCCAAGAAGTCCTTAAGAAGGGAGAAGAGGAATCGATGGTCAGGATTCGTAGAGAAGATCGCTGAAATCCCGTCAGCCGTTAGATCTCAAGAAGTTGCGTAGGGTTTAAGTCCCAGCGAGCAGAGGAGGAGTCCCGGAGGAGTCATCGGATATCAGGATCATCGGGGTTTTGCTGAACAATAGAATCGAGACCTTGTAGTTCTCGAAATCCCGAGAAAGGATCTCAGCTGTTGATCTTGACAGGACACATGTTAGACATCCGGAGAAGAGTCGGGGTTTAGTTCATCGGAGAATAGGGGTTTCCGAGGACATACATCTCTCGCATGTTGGAATCGTGATCTGTGATTTCCCAATGGGAGTTTTGAACCGTCCATCGGTGAGGATGCATGGCAGGAGATCTTGACGAGTCGATGTTTGGAGCATCGGAGTTTCCAGAGGCATAGAACACTCGCATGTAGGAATCATGATCCGTGATTTCCTGATAGGATCAGAGCCGTCCAAACAGCAGGGACACGTGGGGAGAGATCCCGGAGAGTCGGAGTTCGGGATATCGGGGTTTCCGGAGTTGTGAAACTCTTGCACAATGGAATCACGATCTGTGATTTCCCAACATGGTCGGAGCCTTTCGATTTAAGGGACGCATGTCCGAGGATCTAAAAGAGTCGAGGTTCAACATTTCAGGGTTTCTTCATACAAAGGAATTGTTGCATTAGAAGTCACGATTTCGCGATACCCGATAGGGCGATGAGGAAGCGGTGACATGGAGGAGAGAGTTCACACGTGCATTGGGGATCAGCATTTCAAGATTCTCGGTGACGAGAAAATCATGCCAGGAGAAGTCGCAAAACTCTGAAACGCGACGGTCCCAGAGTCATAGCCAGGTGTCAACCATATCAGGGTTCAGAACTTGGAAGGGCTTGTGAATTTGTGCAACAGAAGGAAGACAGGTGTCAAAGGGTCAACCCTCGCAGGGGTCAACGCCAAGTGACATCGGGAATCGGAGAATCAGAGATCCCAAGGGTTTAAGTTCTACACACTCCAACTCCACGAATTCCGAAACTCTGATAGGGGAAAGGACCATGGTCTTGTGGACTAGCAAGTCACATGAGAAAGGAGTTAGCCGGAGGGAGCTAAGGAGTGCAGAGAGTACCATCAGGGATCGGGAGTTGAGGATCCATGAGGACAGTGGATTACGATAGCGCAAGTGTTGATTTCTTGATGGGGAAATTCCCAATAGGAGCAAGGAAAGCATTTGGAGAAGATTCATCGGAGTTCGGGGATTTGTAAGACCCAATCTTGTGAATGCAGGACTCGCGATCACGCGAGGCACGATTTCCCGATAGGACAACGGGAGATCATAAAGAGCATTTTGTGGGTGTTGAGAACTCCCAATA
>CBVK0103153494.1:0-18393 GCA_900067695.1 Picea abies
CCATAACCATTCATCACATAATAACACAACGATTCATCTTCATCATTAAAACAAAGAACATCAAAACATTGCACCAAATAACTTGACAACCGAATTAATTGCTCTTACTCATTACTACATCATTCATGAAACAGGATAGGAAGTAGTTCTTCTCCAAGTCCAATCACCTGCATTTGATGAAAATAGTTTGTCTTTGGTGTAGAAGGACTTCTCCCTTCATAGAAGCTTCAAAAGAATTCTTAACAACCAAAAGAAAGAGTTCTTACAACAACCATTGACCTTTAACTAATTGTTCGATGTCTTTATTTATATTGTAAAGTTTAACTTAAATTAATGGCTAAGTGCAGTTTAAGAAAAACAAAAATCTCCACGTGGAGTCATCTTCTAACAGTTTCTTTAATAGTCCACCCAATATATCTCTTGAAAAGGGTGACTTCTGTCATATTCAAACCAACTGATAAACAGTTCTTCACAAGTTTGGGCCCATGAAAATTTGTTTTGTTCCATCGGAGCTGCATATATTCCCCTGATTCCCATCGCATGCGCTTGGTACTTTACTAAACTAGAGTTCAACTTTTGTAGCATGGTTCAGTCTCTGATTGGATATTCTGCAAATCATTGCATTTGCCCTGGTCTCGCATCGATCATCTTTGTGAGCTCTTCGGTCCATAGCGAATCGTTTTTGGCATGCGACTCAACTACATCGCTCAGGTCGACAAAGTTGTCGGGTTTGTTGAACTCGGGGAGTCCGATATCCTTTATTTCTCTGTTAATTTTGCTTCGATGTTTCTTTCGAGTTCTTCAGTGAGGTCACAGAGCATAAATTATTCGACAGTTGGGAGTATCTTTCCTACAATAAAGGTTGAGGTTGTTTAGCAATCAGGTAACACATAGTAAGATGCAAACAAAATAGAATAGACCGATGCGTACCTGTAGAGCTCGTTAGTCTTGATCATTTAATACTTATGTGATCCCAGTCGCCCTTTTGAATGACCTGTGATGTCTTTTTCCATGCCACTGCTCCCCTTCAGTTTAAATGAGTTACGTCCGCGCGCCATATTGTGGCAAATCAGGTATGACAGATATGAGCGTTGAAATCGTCACAGTGACTGATTGACCCTTGGGGTTGGGAAAGGATGCCAGAGCCAAACATGTCTCAAAAGTGTGTGTACTCTCCCAAAAGGTTGGATACCATAATAATGAAGTCGTTAAATTCCTCAAGTTGAGGCGAGTTGTTCCTCCAGAAGTTGTATCACCAAGTGTGTCAACTATCATTCACTAATAATGGAAGCTAGTGAGTTTAAAGAGATTGGAATGATTGTACCATATATTCCCTGCAACTCTGATCGACAAAAGAGATTGGAATGATTGTACCATATATTCCCTGCAACTCTGATCGACAACGTTTCACGTGTTCTGGATTGCATCCATCGAGCAGTTGTGATTCATTAAATATTCAATACATCTTGTCTCGAGGTGTGAGTGTTATTTGACACGTTATGTTTTTCTTCCTCGTTCTACTATAAATTCTAGAGGCTCTGTGGGAAATTCTATGCATCAATCGAGTTTATTCATTGGTAGCACTGGTCTTCTGAGTCTAATTCTAGTAAAACTTTGTGTCATAGCCCTTTACTCATCCACAGACGTCTAAGCCAATACATTGTTGCACTATGGGATCCCCTTTAAACAAGGGGTGGATTTGCAAGGTATTCAGAGTGCTAGGTCCGAGAGGTACCTGCCTTTGATCAGAAACAGTGTCATCATCTCAAATGAATGTGGGATTCGAGAAAAATACATCTAAAGGACATGTGTTGGAGGTCATTACCTCTCAAAAGCAGACACTGTGGAGGATGGGAAGGCCTAGAAAAAATAAAGAAATATGAGGAGAAGGCAACCTTCTAACTGGGTTGAGTGCACACCCAGTCGTTGAGCAATTTAGAAGGCAACCTTCTAACTGGGTTGAGTGCACACCCAGTCGTTGAGCAATTTACAATGAAAACTATTTGGTCGGGGCCTGTCAGGACTACCAGTTGAGTAAGTAGGAGACGAAAGTGAAGGGAAAAGACATCAGGTTCTCTCGTTAGAAGTCCCATCCAGCAGCTAGAGCGGGCCCAACTCGCCATAGCTGAACTTTACCAAGAAAATAGAGAATTGCGGAGACAATTGGTGGCAAAGAACCAAAAGGTATCGACACCACATGGTTGCGAAGGAAGCACAAATTGGCTCAAGAGACAACTTCAAGAAGCACAAGATACGATTGTGTAGCTGCGCAAGGCACATAGGATGATGGGGAAGGAAAAAGTGAAAACACTGCAAGGCGTGAAGTGTAGCGCGGGAGAAGTTCCATGCACAGGAGATACATAATGGGCAGGCTCTTTCTTTGCATTCTCCAAAGTGAGGTTTGATAGCTTTTTTCTGTTTGTTGTAAGGGTTTTCACGTTCTCACTGTAACCGGGCCAATTGGGAAAGGCATCGATGGTGTTCATTCGTATGTAACCTGAGCTTGGCGAGAGCTATAATATCCAAAAAAAATTTGCAGTTGGATGTATCATGTTCCCTCTTTGTATGTAAATATGTCGTGTTTTTTATCTAAGCTTATCGTAAATTATGTGATTTTATAATTATCATTGTTCTGAGTTGCTTTGTAAATTCATTATTATTTTCCTTTAGAAACTTCCAATTCCGACTGATTCTGACATGGCGTTGCTGACTCGAGGGTTATAAAAAATAAAATCTAGAACTCGGTTTGTGGGTAAAGATTGCACTTGGGTTTTTCGTTCACATTGAACGTGCTAAAAGAGCTAGATATTGCAACTGTCAATGTCGGGCTGGCGTCGGGGATCGACATTTAAAAGTAAAATTAACGCGTAGTTTTATTTGTGGGTTATTACCTTCATAAATCTCTGACACTGAAAACATTTCGGGAATTGGGGATCGACGATACCACCGTCTCCTTGCGCGACGCTTACTCTTTTCATTTTTTTTTTATATGCCGATGCCGAATGAATCGATCATTGGTGATATATTTAGTTAAGTTTATTCATGGATACGAGAGACATCCTTGTGTCGACACCAGTGAAATTCGACGCTCAGTTGTTTTGAACTTCTCAAGCGATTTTCGTCACTTTTAATTTTTTCCGATGCCGAAATTCCTAAGCGCGTTGGGGAAAACTTTAGACTGTCAATTCCTTAAGTAGTTGTTAGTCCCTTTTAAAGTTAAGATGATTTTCACATGTTCAAGAAGACTTTAAATGACTCAACATGAAAACATAAATGATAAACATATGCAGCGGTTTCATACTGAAGCACAATCAGACAGTGCGAAAGATCAAGTAGTACCCAAAAAAGTAAAAGAATTGACATAGACCTTTTTAGGGTGTGTTGAGTGCTCAACACATTCACATGAAATAAAAGTTTCTCATTTTAAAACCTTGGTATGATTAATACTTATCTGGATGTCATATCCAAGGATATTTATATTAGTTATTAATATCTTATCCTAATGAAAACATGCTTTTTGATGACTTTGTCCTATCAATTATTGGTTGGATGAGAGTCTTAGTTATCCAAATCCATGTCCTCCATTTGGTGGATAGTGTATTTCTACTCAAGGCCTTCTTGGACTAAATTCATGGACATCCCAAGGTTAGAGGTAGTAGAGTTTGATCCTTTGTTGAGGTTTCTTATCATATTTCTTAGCATAGAGAATTTTTCTTTCAAAACATCGATCTGTTTCTTTTGTTGAACCAAGATATCCATGATCATTAAATTCTAGGAGATAGAGAAGTTTCATTTATATTGATGGATTCCTCATGTATTATGAGAACCCTAAGGAATTCTTGAGCCTCTCTATAATCCATGAATGGGGGATGGTATCCATGAAAAGAAAATCTATGCCACAAGTCCAAAGTAAATAATAAGTTTGTCTATTATATAGACTTTACAACCAAGAGAAGAGACAAAACAACTAGAGTAGGGAAAAGTAGAGAAAAAAAATTCAGATCATGGATGAATCATCCAACCTGATGTGCCAAACACCACTTGAAACAACTAGCAGGAAGGATAGAATAATAATAACTAACAATTAAGGGACACCGGAACCTAGAAATTCAAAATAACTAACATAATGAAGAAACCAAAATTTCATAAACGCCATAAAACTAGACACCATACAAAATTTGAATTTCCATAGTAGGGGAATGAAAATGCCCCAAAAGTTCACTGACTTCCTTTTCATCATATGGGGGTCCCAAAACACAAACCAAAAATAGAAAGAAATTCTTAACAAGAAATTTTTTTATCCTAGAGAAGTCCACCACAAGGCAATGCCACTCAATTGAATCACATAATATGCCATTATCCCACTTGATCCCTAATAACATACATAAGATTGTTCAAATTTTGCACCAAGAGTTAAGACTAGCATGCACAAAACATGAGGCAAGTCCTTTCATATCTTGATTCATCTCTTAAATCCATATGGTGGTGGAGCTTCCATGACATTTTTTGAAGAACAATGTTATAACGTGTCTCGATACCCAATAACATATAAATGATTAAGGTATGGCTTGGTATAGCATGTTCCCATTTTTCTAAAGAACCCTAATGTTGATCTTGGTTTCTTTGTTAGAGAGAGTGTTGGCTTGCAAATTTAATTCTCTTACATCTTGGAAGAAAGAGACATTTTGGAACCCGAAAAATTCCTTTTGGATCTATGTTATAAGGGCTAAATTTTTATTAGTAGGAGTCTTCTCTGAGATCATTGATTTGATGATTATACTAATTGAGTCATTGATAGCAATCAATGTCTTTATTCTTGCTTCATTTACTAAAAGAGTACTCACTTTGGAGAAATCCATATACCTTAGCTTGACTATTTGTGGAATTCCCCAAACCCCAAGAAAAGTTCATTTTTCGATGTCCCTTGGGATTGGGAATGAAAGCCCACACACTTTCCACCCCTAGGTTTCCTCTCGAAGCTCCATCAAAGAAAAGAATGTAAGAATTTTCTTAAATTTTCTAGTTTTTAAATTCTTCCTCACTTAACCTAAGGTGTCATGTTGAGTGATGGACTAAATTGTGAATACTGAGTTTTGAACTATGAGTTGAGGGGAGAAACAATTGTGAAAGCTATGCTTTATTATGGAAATCCAACCATTGATGATATTGATTCTTACTACCCCTTGAGTCAATGGATTATGTGATAATGCCCTTTTCTTTTGACACTATTGTTCTTAGGGTGGCTAACTCTTGATGGAAAACTTCCTTGTTGTGAGCTAGAAAATTTTTCCATCATATAAATTTATGAAAAGTAGACCATATTATTTTCAAAACAATTTTTTTTAAATGACCCTTTGTACATTTGTTCTCATGTGTAAACATACCCTTCCAAGAGTCTATAATTTCCATCCTATGGTCAATCCCTATAAGGTATGCATTCCAAGTCTCTTTTGAAAAAGAGAAATTGAAGAAGAGGTGGAAAATTGTTTTTTATTCAAATAGAAACAAGATGCAGTAAGATGGGATTCCCTCTTCTATAGATTCGTTGTGCTTAAGATATTCCCATGAATCGTCATCCAACGAAATAATAACTATCCTTATCATAATATTCCAAGGTTCTCCATCCCATTAAATCAGGGGAAATTAGATCATATAGAGCACAACCCTTTTGAGAAGTTGATAGCCTTACAACTACAATACCCATAGAACATAGTTTACAAATGAATCTCTGCTTTTAAAACTTTCTTCTCGCCCTTGGATCAGATATTTGTCTCTACCCATCTTAGTCCCAACATTGTTCACAATAGTGAATTATGTGATTGAATTTCCAGGTTTAATGGAGCACTAAACCCCTTTTTCTTCCACATGACCAAACCCCAAATTCACGGCTTAAATCTTTACCAAGATTCGTAGGCTTAAGCCTCGAGCCGATTTCCAGAGAGAATTATTTGATGAGCCACTGTGAAATCCAATCAATAGGGACCATACATTCTTTCCAATCAAATGATTAGATTTAAATCTTGGATTGTCGACCGAGTCCCTTCTGGATTTGTTGATCAATACCAGGTGGATGATGGAGATTTCATCTCAGGATTTGAACAAATTTTAATCGTGACCATTGATCATCATTGAAAGGATGATCATGGTCTATCACATGAAAATGAACTAAAGGGGAATATTCCTCGATACCCCTGGTCAATACCTTTTTCACTAGCACATTGAACCAAACTTTGAAAAGTCTATTCCGATGAAGGATAGCACATTGAACCAAACTTTGAAAAGTCTATTCCGATGAAGGATTAATTTCTATAGTCCCCGATGAATATCTGAAATCATCCTAAAATATACTTCGACAGATTTCATCTATTCATCGTTATTTTTCTATCATGCTCACCTCAACTTATGGATTCTGACATCCTTACTCTGATAGTGAATAATATGTCTCCACACATTCCATTCATGGTCACCACTCTCCTTGATCCAACTGTTGATATTTTTAATACCCCGATTGATCTATACCATAGATGGGAACTCCTTCATCAGGGTCTTTTCCAGATAGGCACTCTGAAACATTAACTATAATAAGCCTTCACCATTGTTTCATATTTCGACTAGAGGGAGTTCTTTGACCATTGATCTAGATAACCTCCTTCCTGATCTAATATAGGCCTTCAATTCTAATATTGACTTCCTACGTCTCCCCACGGTGAGTATTATATGGATCGTTGTTCCAAATGTGATCAATGCTAGAGATGGTTTCTTGACTCTAGCTCTGTGCATGAAAAACCCTTGATCCAATGATTACTGTGCAATATCTTGACTGATCCAATGGTCTACATTCATTCATTTCAGAAAATGATAACTTGGAATGGGTTTCTCAGTTGAAATATGGGACTTGTCTTCAATCCAAACTTGTAAACATGTAATCAAAATTTCACAATCCACCAACCTATAACATTTCTAGGTTAGGTGCAATATATACCACATTCATATACAATATATCAATACGATAGGGAATACCTGATTCCAACAATTGACACAAAGCTCCAATTTCACAAACTATTCTATTAGCAATCCTATACAAAGTTACATAAGACCTTCAAACTCTTCTTAGTCCCGATTTACATTTAATTGGCCTTTCCTTGGCCTTTGGCCACACTCATCACTCTTCCAAACTCCTATTCTAACAACTCCATCTCTCCTTGTGTCTCGAATTCCCAATAGTATCATACAATTTAAAAAAAGGTTCATTAAATCGAAATTGTTTTAGATCCACTAATTTCTCCACTATCAAATATCAGGACCTTTTAAGACCCACAAAATCCTCAAGAGACTAACGTTAGGATTTATTTCAAACCTATCAACTCGCTAGATCTACTATCATAGGAAGATTCAATTACAATAACCAACTCAATTTAAACAAAACCTATCCTATGCAGTATTTCTATAATTCAACAAACATACAAAATTACAACCATAATAAATTAGGGAACCAACTCCCTTGGTACAAGTCAATACCACTTAGGCCTAGTCAACAAGTAAACATTAGGAGGAAAAGTGCTCTTGCATCAAACTCCCAAGGTTGAAATTATTCTTGATCTCCTGATAATGTGTATTCAACTACTTCATTCTCATTTTTTATGTTGTACACATGATTTACTGCATAATTCCTTATTGTTGTCCTCCATCTACCAGTGTCCCAAATTTTATGTTGATGCACACTATTCAACTTGCTATATTGACATTGCATTGTTGTTGACTACAACCTTCCTAGGTCCCATACCTTGCTTTTCTTCTATGCAAACTCTTTGTCTCCTTCAACAGGCTGTATTTTCATAATGAACCTATTTTTTTTCTCTTGATAACTCCATCTGTAAATTTCCATCATATGCTTTTAGAATTCACCAAATCTAGTGCCATGTCTTGTATTCAGTTGGTACTCATATCTACTACAAATCTTTTGCATATTGTCACAATTTTTTTTTATGTCGTCTTCCATCTCTTCATCTTAATACCTATGTCTATCCTCAATTTCTTGAGAACACTGCTCAGTCAATAATAAGTTATGCACCCATCCTTGCATATCCTTAAGCTGCATGCTCAACTCACATGACTGCTCAAGTAAACCTTGTTCTTGGATTTTATTAAAATGACATATTTGAAATAAGAATTTTATACATTTTTGTAAGTATTTCTCCATGGAAATGCACCAATCATCTTTAACATTATCATCACCATTCACTGCCATTTCTCTTCTAGCAAGTTCCATACTTGCATCATTGTAATATTTCATAATATTTTCTAGGATTTCATTTACTTCATCAATTGAAATATCTCCAAGCAGAATCACACATGAATTTCTTGAACATGCACGATATCCATTTTTATTTCTTTCAAGAGACAATGATGTCTCTCCTCCTGATACAACAAATCTACATTTTTGTGCCTTTTTCATTCCTTCACAAGGAAATCTCTTGTCTTCTAGGACAACTTGTAGTGGCTGCCAACCTTCATAACCTACAAACGCAAACCACTCATTAATTTCAAAATTATGAGACTTATGTGTCTCTTTAGATTCTCCTAGCATCAAATATCCATATAGTATTAATTCTTGTAATCCATCCATGAGGCTTTCATCTTGTTCCTCATCTCCTTCTAGTAGTTGATGAGTTTCTTGATGTTTGTCCCTGTCTTTTTTTCCCATTCACAACCTTGCATCCTCTAACTACCTTTGATCTTGTTGATATTCTTCCATTATTGTGGCTGCTCCTTTGTGAACTCCACCATCATCCATGTCTATAAATATACTTTCAACCAAAAAATTCTCTATCTCATACATCTCTTCTAATAATTTCATCTCCTCATCAAGGTCTATGAGCATCTCATATGAAATTTGTTCTTCACCTCTTTGATCATTTGAATGGCTACCTCCACAACCCAAACTTTTCCTTCTTGCTACACTAATAGTTCCTAGTGAAAATAATTTACCATATGCATTTATCAACTGTGTATGGGTTCTTCTCAGATCACCTCTATGAGACAATGTAGCCTCATCCCCTCTTAGAACATAAATTGAATTATGTCCTCCTTCACTTTCCTTTATGACAACTTCAAGTAACTGTCCATCATATGCAAAACCTATAAACACAAAAAAATTATTAGATTTAAAAATATTAGGATCTCTAGCCCCACTTGATGCCTCTAACATCATCTCATTATGTCGATTTGAACTTGCCCAATAGTTCATGAGATTTTCAAAAAATATCTCTTTTTCATCCTCATCATCATCTGCTCCAAGGATTGATCCATGTTCTTGTTCACAATAGTGAACTTCCATATCATACTCAGCTTCTTAAAGTTATCTCTTCAATCTAGCACACAACTTGTGCTTCAACTTCACTTGTAACTTATGCCATGTCACCTTCCTCTTCTTCATTATCTAGCCATACCTATGGTCTCTTCATTTTCATATAACAACTCCTTTAGTACACTAAGATGTACTTTTAACTCAACCATTTCTTTATCAAATTCCTCATCACTCATCCCCTTTATGCCAATTGCCTTGGAATTTTTCTTCTTATGGTTGTGGCTCCCTCTTGAAACTCTCTCATGACTATCAATAGCCATCTCCTCTTTTGTGAAAATATCTTGTTCACTTTGAGTTGCATCAATCCTCTCCTCTGTAAAAAGTCTCAGTACTTGTTACACATTACCTTACCAAGTATTCCTCTTGAGCTTGACCTTCTGATATTATTCTAGTTCTCTCCTCTGAACCTTCTGATCACTACTCTTCTCTTTTATGGTTTCTTCACTCTTTCTCACTTTCCTATGAGAACTCCAATTGTCCTTTGCATTCCCAATCTTTAGTTGGAAATGTTTACAACATCTACTATTTCAAGGTTCTTATACCACAAGCTTCTTCACTTGAGATCTCTTCCTGCTCCCTATTCTTCTATCACAACTTCAATAGTTGTAATGGATTCTATCATATCCTATATCTCTCAGATGCTACTACCTATAATCATAAATTCTTCATAACCATAGTTAATCATAAAAATATATGTCTAATACCTTCAAGACCCGTGCTGAGATCTTGGATTCACATTCATTAAACTTGAATGGACAACTCCTTACCACAATGATTCTGCAATCTTCTCACTTACTCCTTTGTACATGCTCCCTTCAAAATCTACTTATATTATTTGTTGAACCTTCCCTTGCTCTGTATCCAATACATAGTTCCAAACAACACTAACTTTCTCTCATACCAAAACTGAACTTTATTCATTTAAGGTATTACATCCCCTACGATCAAGTACATAGGAAAATTAAATTTCCTTCTCTGATACAAAAAATGATAGCCTTACGGCTACAATACCCATAGAAAAAATTTTACAACTGAATCTTTGTTGTCAAAATTTCCTTCTCATCCCTTGATCGAATCTATGTATCTATCCATATTAGTCCCACCATTGTTCACAATAGTGAATTATGTGATTGAATTTGTGGGTTTAACATAGCTTTAAGCCCCTTTTTATTCTGCACAACCGAGCCCCAAATTCACATCCTAATTCCTTACCAATATTCATAGGCTTAAACATCGAGTTGATTTCCATAGCGAATTCTTATGAGCCATCGATCTATCCTTTAATCAGATAGCCAAATATCCTCTGAGTGTTTGGAATAGGATTTTAGAGTTCAAATCCCATGGATCACTCCAATAAGACACTCTGAAATCCAATCAATAGGGACCATAGATTCTTTCCAATTGGACGGTCAAATTTAAATCTTAGATTGTTGACTAGGTCCCTTCTACAACTATTTATCAATACCAGGAAGATGATGGAGAGCTCATCTTGGGATCTGAACAAATTTTAATCATGAATGTTGATCATCACTGAAAGGATGATCAATATTTATCACATGCAAACTAACTAAGGGGGAATATTCCTTGATACCCCTGGTCAATACCCTTTTCACTAGCTCATTGAACCAACCTCCAAAAATATTGTTTCGGTGAAGGTTCTAGTTTTATTTTTGTAGTCCCCTATGGACAGCTACGATCATCTTGAAATCTACTTGGATGGATTTCATCCATTCATTGGTATTGTGCTATTCATCTCTCCTTAGTTTATGGGTTCCGAAAACCTTACTCCAACAACGAATATGATGTCTCCACATGTTCCCTTCGTGGTCACTGCTCTCCTTGCTCTAAGAGTTGATTACAACCTTTGATCTCTTTAAAACCCCGATTGATCTATACCATAGATCATAAATCATTCATCGGGGTATTTTCCAGATAGACACTCTAAAACATAAACTATTATAAGCCTTCGCCATTGTTTCAAATTTCAACTAGAGGGCGTTCCTTGGTCGTTGACCTAGATAACCTCCTCCTCGATCTAATGTAGGATGTCAATTCTGATATTGACTTCCTCTATCTCCCCACGATGAGAATGATATGGATCGTTGATCCAAATGCGATAAATGATCGAGATGGTTTCTTGAATCCATCTATGTGCTTGAAAAACCCTTGATCCAATGATCATTTTGCATTATCTTGACCAATTCAATGGTCTTCATTCATTCATTTCGTAAAAAAATAACTTGGAATGGGTTTCATAGTTGAAATATGGGACTTGGATTCAATCATGACCTTTAAACCTATAATCAATGTTTCACAATCCACCAACCTGCAACACCACTAAGTTAGGTCCAATCTATACTGCATTCATACACATGATATCAATATGATAGGGAATACTTGATTCCAACAATTTACACAGAGCTCCAATTTCATGAACTATTCTATTAACAATCATGTACACAGTTACATAATACCTTCAAACTCTTCTTAGGCCTGATTTAAGTTTAATTGGCCTTTCCTTGGCCATTGTCCACACTCCTCACTCTTCCAAACTCCTATTCGAACAACTCCATCTCTCTTTGTGTCTTGAATTTGAAATAGGATTATACAATTAAACAAAAGGTTCCTGAAACTGAAATTGTTTTAGATCCACTAATTTCTCCACTAATAAATATTATGACCTTTTAAGACCCACAAAATCCTCAAGAGACTAGATTTATAATTTCTTTCAAACCTCTCAATTCTCAATATTTTCTATCATAGGAAGATTCAATTACATTAACCAAGTGAATTTAAACAAACCCTATCCTATGCATTCTTTCTAGAATTCAACAAACATAGGAAATTACAACCATAATAAATTAGCAAACCAACTCCCTTGGCACAAGTCAAGACCACTTAAGCCTAGTTAACAAGTAAACATTAGGAGGAAAAATGCTCCTACATCAAGAGTGAACAAAGAGGATATGGGATGGGATAAGGGGATTAAGGTTGATCCAATTGACTATCCCAAACAAAAACTGACAACAACAACCCAAGGTGATATATCAAATATGGAATTTTAATCCTTTTTTTTCCATCCAAACCTTTAAGGGAATCAACTCCCAATTTTTCTCCAAGGTCAACTTTCCCATTACACAATCCTTTGAAATGTTAATTGTAGTTTCCTCCACCACTAAACCCATAAAAATATTTCTAATACCATTAATTTAAATTCAATGCATCATGCTAAAAATGCCAATACATATAACATCATTAATTTAAACATGAATGAAACTAAATTAACATTCACACAACTGCAAACAATGTATTAAACTCAAAGTAAATATGTAGCAGATAAATCCCACAACAAAATGCAACACATTGAGGATTAAATATGCATTTAACAACATTGTTAATTTCAGCCAAATATACATACACATAGAAACATATAATTCACTCAATAATAGATTTTATAAACATGAATCAAATCCCATAAGTAAGAATGTAAAAACATAGATAAAACACTTATCTTTTAAACCAAATTTGATACTCACTCAAAAGAACAAGGATTCCTCCCAACTATAGATTTCTTCTTGAAATATCCACAATGAATCACCCTCGAGCTGAATCCACAAGAGAGGTTGTCTGTACTTTACACTCATAGCCCAACACAACCCACATAAATCTAAGTCTCCTACAACTATCCCATTCCACCAATTCTCTTCCCCTCAACCTGCAAAAACCAAGGAATTGAATCCCCTTTCACTGCACATAGTCCCTCACGCCTTCCCACTTCTCTTTAGGGATCTAACACATATTTTCTAGGAATCTCTCTTGCTAGGGACTCCAGGGATGTCAGTTGCAATAAGAAAATATCATAGTAGCAAGCTCACTACTATAGGGTAATATCTCACAAAAAATCTTACTCTACAACCATAACAACCCGCTTCTTCATGAATTTGTTTCTCCAACAAGCTACCACATATTGCCACTATGGTTTCCTTCAAGATCCAACACTCTATTTTTCCTTATTGTCCCAAAAATTGCATGTCAAAACTTCCCTTCTTTCCCATACGAATTTTCCTTCCCCCCATGCAAGTTAAATCTCACACTACCGAATGTTGATTGTACTTGGATCCCATTCTCTCATAACTATGGGATGTGGCTTTTCACACCAACATTCTTACACATGTTTAATAATCAGCTTTAGGAGCACTCCAACAAAAATTAGAAGGTTTATACAAAATGATAATTTTAGAAAGTGGGTTTGAATTAATACCCATGAAAATTTCAACCTATGACCCCCCTCTTATACCCTCTACTCTCTTGTGGAAACGTATCCCCCATTACACTATTCATGTCCATCGGTAGTTGACATTAAATTTTATTTTATTGTTTTTCAATATACAATGGTTACATATTATCTTGCTTGGCATGTGGCCATACATCATATTTACATTACATATTGTTGATATGAGGATTAAAAATGGGGATGTTACATCCCCCCCCTACAAATTGCATCATCCTTAGTGCACAACATTGTACCAATATACATATACAAAAAGTTACATCATGATATTTGATACTTTTGTAATTTTATAACTCTTGCAGCAATTCCAACCAAATATCTCTTTTTCCCCTCAATCTACACAACCCAAGGAAGTATACACCCTTCTCTACACCGCAATCACTTAGGTTGTACCACATCCCTTCCAAGGATCCAACATAGATCAGATGGGAAGTCTCTGAGATGTGGATCCAGGAATTCCAACTACCAAAACGGAGCCTTGCACACTTATATACAAATATACATTCAAATTTCTTCCAAACTTTCAAAAACTTGTAGGTACTCTTCTTGCATGGTTTCCTAATGCTCCCACAGAGCATATTCAATACCATAGCAGGTCAATTGAATGTTTACCAAGACTATGTATTTTTCTTTAAGAACTTTGTCTTGGTATAGGATGCA
Organism: Picea abies; assembly: GCA_900067695.1. Lineage (NCBI taxonomy): Eukaryota > Viridiplantae > Streptophyta > Pinopsida > Pinales > Pinaceae > Picea > Picea abies. The sequence goes on from CBVK0103153494.1 coordinate 14,319, forward strand.
CAATGGTTCCACCCTAAATTCCCCTTCGTGTTCCACCTGGATCACAGTTCAATCAATTACGTGGTTAGGATCAAGCACATATTTATTTAATAAATACACATGAAAGATAATATGAATTTTTCATGGAAGTAGGTAATGAAAAAATGTATGTAATTGGGCCATGATCGCCCACTTTGAATTCCCTATTTGTCCTTCTTTTATTTGCAGAACTCGTTTTCCTATCCTATGGAACCTTTGAATTCTACTTGATATTTACCATCTACTCTTCCATTTCCTTTAGCTATTTTGGCCCAATAACTGCTCTGTCAGGTGGGTTGTCCCAAATTACTGGTGTGTTACATTTCCTACAATATAAGGCTTCAAACAAACTCATAATCAACAATGCCTGATACCCATTATTATAAAAAGACTCAACTAGATGAAGGTATTATTCCCACTTGGAAGGGTTTTCCATTACATACATTCTCACCAATTCCTCAATTATTTGGTTAGTCTTGTTTTTTTTCCTATTTGACTTGGGATGATATGTTGTACTGGAATACAAATTAGTTCCAAATCCCTTAAATAATCCCTTCCAAAATTTAGAATTGAACTTCGGATCTCTCTCTGACACTATTTGTTGATGTTTGAGAAACATTAGGCAGACATTCTCCCAAGATTTCCCATGGTGATTTGACTAGTGGAGAATGGCCGAGGTGCAGTATTTGAGGGAAAAAATACTCGAGGTGTTGATGGTTCTTCAAGAGGAAGAATTAAGCATACATTCACTCATAGGGTGTACCAGTGGTGAATGTCCCAGGCACAATCTTTAGAGGAAAAAAGGCTTGAGGTGCTAGTGTTACTCCAGTATGTGGTAGCATTAGGAAAGCATTCACCCATAGGGGAAATGTGGAAAACCTTCTCCTATATTGGGTTGCAGATCAATGGATATAAGATACACTTATCACAAGGGTGTACTTGTGGATACATTTATCACAAGGGTGTATTTGTGGTAAATGGGCCTAGGTGTAGTCCTTTCCTTGATCATGACAAGTGATATGGAATCGAGGTTCTTTTCATGTGCTAGATAGCATCAAGCCGACATTCACTCACATGGGTTTATATGTGTGGTGAATGTCCCAGGTTTGGTATTTTTCCTTAGTCATGGTGATTTGACAAGGATGGGTATAAGACCCGAGGTGCTAGACATAGTTGTGTGGAGATGGATCATCAACATGGCTCATGAGAAACTTTTCTATGAAAGAAGAAATCTAAGAAGACAAGGAAATGTCAAGAAAAACATTGAAAAAGAATATAGAAAGAAAAATAAGAAAATAGAAGACAATAATATCAAGTTGGCTCCAATGAAGGATTGAAGAAACACTTGTAAAAGCAACAAAAGAAATAAAATAAAGTTAAAAGATAAAAAATGACAAGTCGGCCCAGCTAGTAAAATAAGGTGAATTGACTAGTATAAATAAAGGAAAGTTAATTTTATTATTACACATCTCATAAACTCTCCTTTTCTAGTGCTCATTGCTCGGTTTCTTTGTGCCAGTTTCCAATTGCAGTGCCAGTTTTCAGCTACCTATTGCGCTATCTTTTTCTAGTGATGCACCATGCTTGAGGGTTCTTCCCCACACTAGGGCACCCTTCTATGTTCTTGGATTCTTCGTTTTTATGGTGATGTATTTGTGAACTTGGATTAAATTTCTTATAGATAAAATTTTGTTGGGTTTTTCTCCCGAGTTCGGGTTTTCCCAAGATACATCTTGTGTCTATTGTGCATGGCTCTCTCTCTCTCTATCTCTGTGATTTTGTTATTTCCACTGCAGTTTTATTTCAGTTGAAATTTTTAGTTTGTAATTATTCTATGATAAAAATGGCATTAAAATCTATTTGAAATCATAAGGTAATAATTATCAGATCTGGAAATTAGAAAAATCAACATGCCATCAGAGCTTTGCTGAGATTTTCCACTACACATGAAATTTGTTGATGCACATGAAATTTGTCATTGCATAGTTTTTTTTTCAATATCATTGAGAATTTTTTGTAAAATAATTGGGGCTAACTAAACCATAGAGTAACTCTCCTTTACCTAGTGCACCTACTAGTGCTCTCAGATTGACATTTCATCAAATTTGAAATTTTAGGTTTTTCAGAATTAATCTCTTCCCTAGCCTAGTAACCCCATGAACAATGTTAAATTCCATGGAGGTTACCATGGAGGAATGGTTAGTCACAACACTAGAAAAGTGTTGTTATTGTATTTTGTTCTTGCTCTTGTTACAGGAAGGTTATTGCGGAGAAATAATTGGTCACAACAATGGAGGAGCGTTTTTATTGTCCTTGTTCTTGTTCTTGTGCTTGTGCTTGTGCTTGTTCTTGTTCTTGTTGTAGAAAGGTCATGGGTGATAGCTCTGAGAGGGAGATATAGTGATGATTGTAAGTGGAAACAGGTTATATGGTCTCTAGTTTGAGACATGGAGAAGAATATTTAGACAAGAAGTTTTATACACGACATTATAAATCCATATACTGAAGGAGAAGAGATCAAAGTTTGAAACTTCTGAAAAGAAGGGTACTTTTGTGGGATACAGATTGTCCCATATGGAGATTAATAGTGAGGAGAAGGAGGCCCTGAAGGATGATCATACAGATCCCTCTAGTCTGGTTGTTCATCCTTCATAATATTAGGAGTCGGTAGAGCTAGTAGAGCTAGTGGATCTACCTAGAGATATTGCAGTGACCAGGAAGAGGCCATCTTGGATGCGTGATACTTTGCACGATGAAGTGGGGCATGTATATTCACATGATACTTTCAGGGAGAGAAGAAAAAATTAGAGTCTCTTGAACTAAATAGAGTCACAATTATGAGGAGGAGCAGGTGCCTCCACCAGTGGTCAGGAATATGGCCCCACCGTACCAGCTCAGAAGGAGCGAAAGTTTAGAGGGAGTCATACCTTAGTATATAGTAAAGAGGAGCAACCTCCCAACAAATTTCATAGGATGTCAGTAGGTGTAGAGGGAGAAGATGGCTCCAAAGACTGTACATACTTAGGAGTCAAGTTTCATAGGTAGCATGTAGAATTAGAGTAAGCCTAATCTCAGAGAGAGTTATTTGTCTTAGAGGGAGAGTCAATCATTCATAGGGAGTCCCCCCCTTAGGTTTAGGTGGGAGAGAGACATATTCCAGGATTGAAATAAGGGTTTCATGAGTTGAGGAGGCCATATAGAAGCTTCAGAGGCAGGAGGATTCTAGGAGATGTGATAACTCTAGGGAGGATCCATTTATTTCAGTAGGCTTTACTACAATGGCAGAGGAGGAAGCTGGTAAGGAGGAGTGGGGTATTCAGTAGGCTTTGAAATTGCAATAGGACAACAAGTTTGAGAGGATTCCATGGTGGAAGAGTATCAATCCATCATGATTTATTTCTAAGAGCTGAGGAGAAGTCTGTGGTTACTTCCAAGTGAATCTACAAGATCAAACATGCATCATATGGAAACATCAAGAAGTACAAAGATATATTTTTGGAGAAATGATTCCCTCAGAAAGAGGGAGTGGATTATGAAGATAAATGTTTCTCTAGTTTCCAAGTACACATCCATAATGACTATCATTTCTCTACCTTTAGTGATGGGTTGAAAATTACATCATATGGTTGTGAAAGACCGTGTTCCTCAATGGTATGATTGAGGAGGAAGTATACATATAGAAACCTTAGATATTTGTAATACATGGGAAGGATTCTCATGTTTTCAAATTGACCTTTAGTGATGGGTTGAAAATTACATCATATGGTTGTGAAAGACCGTGTTCCTCAATGGTATGATTGAGGAGGAAGTATACATATAGAAACCTTAGATATTTGTAATACATGGGAAGGATTCTCATGTTTTCAAATTGAAGAAAGCATTGTATGGACTCAAGCAAACACCTAGAGCGTGGTACTCCCATATTAATGGAAACTTGATGAGTTTAGGCTTCACTAAGAGTGATGCATATCCAAACATTTAATACAAGGTTGTATATAGTGATCCAGTGATATTACTATTGTATGTTGAGTAGAGTGGCTCATTGACAAGTGTAAGA
>CBVK0103153549.1:0-21407 GCA_900067695.1 Picea abies
TCCCGGTTTCGGTTTCCAGGTGAAAAATCTCTGTGTAATGTTTGTATTTGCCATTGTATCTTTTCTGTTCTTTTATGAATATCAATTTGCAGTAGATATTGTATAAGGTTAGAATTTACAGAGGAATTTATGGATGTCCAAGGTAGTAAAAATTTGGAAGTTTCAATTCATCCTCACTAGTTAAAGCAGTTTGTGGCGAAAATTGTGGCCCATCTTGGCATTCAAGAGATTGTGATTAAAAAATCCTCTTGCATATTCATGTCCAATAGTAGATCCATTTTGGGCTTTTGAGCATCCTCAACGACTCTTCATGGTGGAACTGGATAGAGGTAGGACTCTTCAAGTTACAACACCTAATGACCATAATTTCAAGGTCCTGAAAAACTGTGAAGAAAATAAGTGTCAAATGACAAAAGCCCATAATGGGCCCAAAATATTGTATTGTTATTATATTTTTATTTAAGTTTTTTATACATAGTTAGTGTACTCAAACAGTTTGTATGAAAAAACACCTACCAAGATAAAATAAAGTATAAAGGGAAGCTCATACCTCTAGGAAAAAATTCGTTCAATTTTACATTTTGACTCTATGTCCTTACCCTAAACACTATAATTTTTTCTCAGTGTTTAGATTTGTCTCAACCCCCTTTTTTAATTTATCTGTTAATGTTTAAAAAAAATCTCTTAAAAAAATGTGTAACTAGGATACCTAGTGAAAAAATGGAGAATTTCTAATTGGAAAGGTGTATTCGAAGGAGGTTCAAAAAATGTTTTTGGGAGAAAAAAAGGAAATAAGTGTATTCTTTACTATAATACAAATGAATATATTATATCATAGGTTCACTGAGTGAACCCCCCATGGGTTGACATTACCCCCTATTTATAATTGCTCTCCCAATGCCTTACATTCTGCGTTTTGATCAAGTTATTCCATGACATGAGCAATGTGAATCCATTATGGATTCAAAGACCCACAAAATTGTAGGCCTACTTTTCCCTTTCCTAAAAAGAACCTCACTTGCACAAGCTCTTCATACATACTTGGGTTTTCCTTCTTCATCATCCTTGTCTCGAGGAGGAGGAGCTACTACAAGTTACTCTGCTTTTGTCTTGAAGAGGAGGAGCTACTACAAGTTACTCTTCTTTCACGTGGTTGTGTTTTGGGTTTATCTTATTCATTTTTAGCATGGGTGATTGCATCCATATTGGTTGAGGGTTTATTCTTTTGTTTTTCAATGCATACTCCCATCCAAATTCTCACCTCAAAGGAGGACATGAACAATAGCTTGTGACATACGAGAAACTTACTTCTATAAAAGTCATCTGATATATTCAAGCATTCAACTTGAGATATTGGTGTTTGGTTAATTACTTTCCAATTTTTTTTACTTTATTATGTTCATATGCATGTAAAGATTTGAAATTTTGGCCTTGTTGCTTCTTCTAAGTGGAGAACAATTTTAAGTAAGCAAGGAGGCCTAAACTCCCACTTTCTCATGATTTATAAAGCCAATTGAAATATGTAGGAGGCATGTCATTTTTTTTCTTTGGTTTCTTCTTTTTTCACACATGGATATGATAAATTAAGTTATAATTAAGGTATTCATTCACTTAAAAAATTACTAAGTAATCACTCTTCTCCTTCTATCTTCTTTTAAAAAAACAGAAAGTCAACAAATAAACAATTCTTTCTTGATAGTTTATCTTATTTTGTACATTTATAAAGAAAGGAAAACTATCGCTTCAATTATTTGATTTTGTATGTTCAAATTTTATAATTAAGTAGCAATCAAAGTAAAAGATAAAAAAAATTCAATTTTGTACATTGCATCTTTACTTAGATTGGATTATGTTCTTAGTTATTTTAGTTTCACTTATAAAACACGTTAAATCAATATAAAATACATATTCTACAATTATAATATTTTAAATCAATATATAATACATATTCTACAATTATAGTGTACATAATTAAGTATAATTTTAATTTTACTTAATTTATCATCTCTTCTTTTTTATTAATTTTTTTTCTCAAAAACAAGCAACAACTTCATCGTTATTAAAACTAGTTATCCTATCTTAGTAACATTATTTGGTAATGGCCCCCGGGGGAGCAACTCAATTGGAAACTGTCGTGATATGAAGTTCCATGAGGTTTCGAGTTCAACTCTCCCCAACTAAACTCGTGTGCCGCGTGTGGGGCAGCGTGAGTGTAATGCGAGTACATGCCCAACTAGACATTGATTCCTTTGGTAGTGACTCATCTCTATTCTTTAAAATCTCTTCTCTTAAATCCCTTAATTATTGATCATAGTCTTATTTATGTCCTAGTTATCAAAAGTAATCATCATACATCTTCCTTCTAGGTTAAATGTGCCTATTCATTCTCAGTTCACTCAAGACATTTAATATCTATAAATGATATGCCTATGTCATGTCCATTTAATCAACATTGATCCTTTGCAGAAATTTGAATTTGATGTCTATGTAACTCAATGTTCAATCTTGTCATTCCATGTTCTTTAATTGGGATGTATCTTTGTATTTTTTTCTTCTAGGATTGGAAATTGTTCGATTACATGTTTCTTTTTAAATATACTTGCACAACACTTATCTAATAGTCATCTCTTCACACAATTGCAATCATAAATAGACTATGATATCAAGCTTCTTTAGCATAGTTCATCACCCAAAATGAAAAGTTAGTTTATTCATAAATCTAGCTTCTCTAATATTGTTACACAACACTCAATAACCAATCCTCTACCCATTCATTTCCATATGTTTAAGTAATATGCAAGCATCTATCACAATCACAACTATGACTATACACATCTTGATAAATATATGGATGCATGCAATAGACATAATGCACACTTTACTTCTTCAAATGTTGTGGGATATTATCCATACAATCGATATAAGATATTAATTAAACACACATGATTAAGGAAAGTATGATTTCAATGGGTATAATGATTTGTGTCTTAAAAAAGGGAAGGAGATAGTTGTAGGTGGTATCCCAAAGAATCAAGTAAAGTACCTAATGCAATGTTGTTGTTGTAGCATGAGGTTAACTCAACAATGGATCACACAAACAATCAAATCAAAGGGTAATTGGATCCAATTTGGATTGAAAACCATGGAATTAGCAATGCATTCTACCTCACAATGAATCTATCAACAACTAGTGGGTATCGACTAGTGATTCAAGCAAAGGGATTGTGCTATGATACAAACCAACGTTCAAGCTACTTGTTGATACAATATCATCAAATGACTTAAATGCTTGAACAATAATTTAAATCAATAAACCAATGATGAGAGAAATAATAAATAAAGACTTTATCACACGATAATGAATCTTAGAGACAAAAATATTTGACATTGGAAACCCAGCTAGGAAAACCAGATCCAATGGGGATTTATTATGCTCTAGAAATTCATTGCAAAGGGTGAGATATGCATGCTCATAAATATCATGCATTGTTATTCACTATAAAAAAAAATTGCAAATGTCCATGGCTCAAAGACACCTTTGCTCATCATGGACAAGATCCTTGACTCCTTCATCCTCTAATAATCAATAAGGTTTTGCTTTTAGATCTCTCATTTAATCCAGATTTATGAGTGGAACAAAATGAAACACAGATCTATAACATTAATACAGAGATACAGTGAAACTTAAATTCTATTCAATAAAGAACTCTGCTGAAATTGTAAAATGCAGAATGAAACAATCTTACTCAAATGGTGGTAGCTAATCTCTGAGGAGAGACGTGGCGGCTACGTGCATTCGCCTAAGCACATTACAATGAGGCCTCCAAGCCTTTTTAACATCAAGAAGTAATCAGAAAACCCTAGACATTTGTTGTCCCTCGACCAAGTTTTGGAGAACCTTGGTCGTGTTTGACCACTTTTGGGAATTAGATAGGCTGGTCGAAGACAGAGCGCCCAGGCAAAGCGGAGATCGCGGGATCTCACCCCCTTTTATGGGATTTTTGGGTTTAGGGTTTATGTAACGGGTATTGGATGTCATCCGATGGGTTTACCCATGCTTAGGCCTCTTCTATAATATATAAATAAGTAGTTAGGAGATGTAAGAAAAGGCTAGAGTGTTAAGTGAAAATAGTTGTGAAGGCTTTGTGCATCCTGTATGTTGAGACTTGCATAGCTAAGTGCAAGTGATTCATAGTGCTTTTTGCACAGACTATGTAAAGGATCTGTTCTTGGACCTAACTCGAGGAAGGAGGATCTAGCGAGGTGTGCGCAGATCTCCTATCCTATGCGGAGTTGGCTTTGTCACTCTGTGCATGTAAGAAGATTGGAAGAAGCTAATAAAGAAGAATAAGAATATTTGGTGGACGTAGCCCCACACTGAGGTAAACCACGTATATCTTGTGTTGTGGTTTCTTTGTGCAATGTGGTTGATATGTTATGGATGTTATCTATGCTTAGTGTTGTAATATTTATGTATGTTAGATGCATCTGATGTAGTAGATTAGTGCCCTATATGTGAATGAATACTAGATCTACTTTGATGTTAAGTGATGAATGGTATATGTTCTTAGATCTTGATGAATACTGCATTGTTTTGTAATTAGGGTTTAACCTGCGAAGTGAATAAGGGTTAAATACTAATGCATATTATTGGATAAGTTCTTTGTTAAGGTGTTGTAATCACATATATGTGTCCCGGCTAGGTTGTAGACACTTGAATCTTACAACCCCCCCTGCTTCTACCTCAGGTGAGACTTCATCTGCTTCGTAGGTGTTTCTGAAAGGGTCGGTAGTTAGGGTTTTTTTGGTTCGTTATTGAAGCGTTGAACCCTGGGTCTTTCCATGTGCCAATAAATGGTTCTGTTTCCAGGACCTGAAACTGTGATTGTTGGGAACTGAAGAAAAGAGAAAGATTTGTGTGTAGATTTGTTGTTGTAATGTGTAGTATTCTACTTGACTTGTGAATATCTATGCTAAGAAGGGAATCAGATCTGAAGAAAAGAGGTAAGATCTTAGAGATTTGTGCTCTGATAAAGGTAAGATAAGTGAAAAAAAAATCTTCGAAAGAATGGATCTAGGTATGTTTGATAGATTTTGTCCTAGCCTGGAAACTAAGGCACAGTTAGAAGAAAGAAGATTTGATATGAATAGATCTAATAAAGTTAATGAAAGATATGTTATTCCTATGCATAGAAAGAAGTTTTGGACTAACAAGTGGATGCAGGATCCTAGAAAGAATTTTTTGCAAGGCCATCACTGTGATCCCAATGTCTAGTACAGGAAAGGTTGGGGATCATTTAAGAGAAAGAGGGGAGTGAATCTTTGTTATAATTGCAGAATACCGGGACATCTTGATAAGGAATGTCATGGTAGAGGTCCTATTTGTCTTTGTTGTAAAGCTAATAGACATGAAGTTTTGGATTGTCCTAGAATGATTGCTAAAGTTGAAAAGATGAATATGAGACAAGAAAACCATGAGGAAGGTCAAGAAACTAAGGATATGCTAGAACACCAGAAAGAATCAAAGACTATATTATTGCAAATGAAAGAAACACTGAGTGATCATAGAGACATCAGTTTACCATAGATCTTAAAAGAGAAGTAGTGCATAGAAACAAGAATAGGAGACTTCCACATAGACTGTGTATTGGATGTAGAAACACCGGTGAATATCATGACAAAAAGTACTTGGGAAATTTTGGGAAAGCTTGTTATGATTCCTTCATTGGGAGGAATAGGATTGTTTAAAGGAAAGATGATAACCCTATGTGGAAGAATTACTCATGTACTTATGGTTGATCATGGAGCATCGACGGAAGAAGAATTTGAGGTCATTAAGTTTGTTGAGAACAACACTCCTTTTGCACTTTTGTTATGAAGGACCTGGATTAAGAAAGATCAGATCTGAAGGAAAGAAGAAGAGGAAGTTATAGAACAGAAAAAACAAGAATTAAGGGATTTCATGGCTAGGAAAATAGCGCACTTAATAGAAGAACAGGAGGACAAGTCGAAGCAACTAAGGGCTAGAGAACTATCTGTCGAGGTTGAAAGAACAGAAGAAGTCTTAAAGAACCTATCCATGTAGGAGAGAAGAGCACCTACCCCAAAAATAGCAAGAGAAGAAGTATTACCCTCAAACCCTATGAAAGACCCTCGGTAGTATGAAGTTCCTATGTTAAGAGCAGATAAGAATAAAAATGGAAAGAGAGATCCAACAACTCAGATCATAGGAAAGAAAGAGAGAAAGATCAATGAGAAGAAAGCAAAGCTAGAAAAATTATAGGAGATTCTAGAAAGGACTTCATAGAAGGAAGGCTTGCAGAACTTGAACCTCTCTGGAATAGCAGAATAGCGTAGACTAGAACTTCAACTTGGCGAAGCAATATGACCATTGGAGGCATCCTGACCGTTAGAATGATGCTCCAGAACGGCTAGAAACGTAGTTATTGCTGGAAAGATTGCCATTGGACCTTTGGGACCATGCCATAACAGATGGAATTGTATTGATTGAGGCATTCCTACCCGTTAGAGGAGTTCGTTATGACATCGTCTATTTAATCTGTCGCATATCTCATAGGGGACACTTTTTCAAACTGAGATATTTGAGCCCATAGAGAACTGATTGCAACCGTGTTGTGTATTTGAGACCTCGCCAACTGCTTTGTTTACCTTGAGCATCCGTTCACCTATCTAAGATATATGATCTAAAGCGTGCATGTCGGATGACCTTAGTGCAGTAGAGAAGTCTGTCGAGGAGATCCTAATAGACCTTATGGATGAGAAGGTCATGTCTGCAGGAGCACAGGCCTTGTTGACGAGAGGATTGCAAGCATCCTCGTCGATTTCAAGTCTATCTAGGCCATCCCGAACTACAACAGAGAAAAGAAGTAAGCATCGCGACGACATGGCGAATGTGAATCTCATCCCATCAGTCTTGCCCAACTATATCTTTCCCTCTTCTAGAGAGGTTAGTCGTGACAACATCTCGATAGATTTTGACTATACACTAATCATTGTGTACCTCTTGAAGGGGATACGTGCAGTTGTACTACATTTGGGATAGATTATGATGCTCAAGAACAGTGATTTCAACTTAGGAGACTACAAGAATTATGGAATGCTCACACCACATAAGTATTTAACAAAGAAAATGGGGAAGAAGCCGAAGATAGTCCCATATCCATGGACCATGGACATCGCGAGATCAACAATCATTAATGTGATGAAGATACCACACTTCAGTAGATGTAAGATCCTCGACCACCAATAGGTTGGGCAATGACACCTACACAACCTTAACTTAGCCTTTAAAGCTCTTATGTCATTTTGTAACATCCCCAGCCACCAACAGGCTGGGAAATGCCACCTACACAACCTTACCTTAGCCTTTAAAGATATGATACCATATTGTAACATCCTCGGCCACTAACAGACTGGGAAATGTCACTACTCCTGCATCTCTACTACTCTATTTTGATCTGTGACAGCTCTAGCCTTAAACTACTGGGCTATGCCACGCAGAGATACTTGTGAAATAACATACACATCTATATAAACATAGAATGATTTTTCTACATATATATAACATAATAATGTGGAAATAGCAGTAAGCCTATACATGCAGCATATACAACATATACAGGCGATACTCATCAATTACAACATATGTACCATTACACAACATGTAAATGAACTTAAAAGTGGTACTTATATTTTATTAGAATACCACCAACTATGTTCAAACATTCCATTAACCTCGCAACCATAGACCATGCTTCTCATCACGCTCAACAGTGGGTCACCCCCAATATGGGACTAAGCTCCACCCAGGGCAAGGAAATCCTAGACTAGGTTGAGGTTACCGGAACACTGCACAGTGCAACCAGAAGGATTCTCTCTAGGATCCTTCTTACGCCCACTACTCATGGACTCTCATTCCCCACATGCTTGTTCCACCCAGGAGTATACACCTTCACAAGCATAGTCCATCAATGTTTCACCTCCCTCTTTGGGTCTCGGCAACAGGCCGAATCAGGAATTCTCAAAGCTCTGTAGCTGGTGTTGGACTCTCTCTAGCAGAAAACCACTTCCCATAAGACTCTCTCAACTAGAGAGAATTGCTCATAGGCCTGAAATCCTTCCTCTTCAACCATGGGCTTGACAACTCGCTTCTTCAACACACTCCTCGACTTAGCTCCAACCAGGTGAGAACAACAGTAACGGTTCAACACTCATTCACATAGGAATGACAGAAGGCAGCAAGCCACACTCAGTCCAGGAACTGTGTGGCCACAAAAAACCACACTTACGACACCACATGGCTCAAACAAATATGAAATACCTGGGTTTCACAGAAGATGCGGCTCAGTCCACAGGTTCTCACTGGTTTCAAGATGTGTGACCAAAGGAAAAAACATAGAGGTCAATGATGGAGCAAAAAAGGATAGACGATGGATGGAAAAATAACCAGCGAACCCATGTGGAGGTTAGAAGAATGACTCTTGAACCCCCAACACATCTAACACTTCAGCTTTTAACTACATGTGCCCAAGTCGACACTTGTCTTCTTGGAGCCACATGAGCTCCACTTAACACACTTTCCCTTTACAAGAACTTAGGACAACACTCAACATGTACACCTTAGATTTCAAGAAATAATAATGAATTATTATCCCCTTTAGATGTAAGCCCCTAGGCCCACACACTTAGCCTCCTCCCTTACCCAACTTTGTGGAAGCTTAGTCCCCCATCACTCTTTCTTCGTGGTCATTTTGCACATAGTGATTTTTATATTTTATTAATGATCTGCATAATTACATATACAAAATCAGACTACTGGCCTTCAATACTTAGGCACTCTGGCCTAATAAACACATAATCCCACCAGCTTATATACACTTGGCTCACCAGCCTATAAACATGATTACAATTCATAATAAAACTGGGGCACTTTCGGGGGATATTACAATCCTCTCCCCTTATTTTTGCATTGTCCTCAGTGCAACTCTTTACACAACATCAAAAAGATTTCATAAATCTTCAAAAAGATGCAGGTATTTTTCTCGCACAACATCCTCATGCTCCCATGTCATGTCCTCAGGACCGTACCAGGTCCACTAGACCTTTACAATCCCTATGGCTCGATTCTGGAGATGTTTGCTCTTCTGATCCAATATGCGCACCGGATGCACTTGCAAGACACGTTATTGCTCCACCTGAATCACATTCCAATCGATTACATGATTAACATCAGGTATATGTATTTCTTAAGCAATGAAATATGAAACACATTATGTACAATCATGGATGCAGGTAATGCACGCATATATGCAATGTATATATATGTATATACAGACAATTTTAATAACATTATAACCTGTATAGAACATACACAACATACAATAAATAGAGAATTGTACTTATCTTTTGATTGAGAAGACTTCCATATCAACATGGTCTAGGCCAAGGTACCAAACTTCAGCATCACTCCAACCAACAGTCTCTCCTTCCCCACATGCTTGTCCCATCCCAGGAGTGTACACCTTCACTGTCACACAGTCCATCGGCTATTACACCTCCCTTTCCTTGGGCTTCAACAACAGGCCAGACTGGAATTCTTAGAGCATCGTGGCTCAAGGAGTTCCAACTGCCCTCAAAGGTCTCCAATCAACATCTTCCCGAGCTACTCTTTGTAGTCAACATTCTAACTTTTATCAACATCATCTCATCTACATTATCCACATGCAATTATCATTAGAGAACATAAAAGAATTCATTTAGGATCTCCAACTAGTTTGAAAGGGAATTCAACTTTTATCCCCAAAACATGAAATTCTATTTCATGATTCATCTTGGTTGTTTCCATATTATGAATGTAGCCATCCTTGTGGTTTTCCATAGGCACCAAACTGCATACCATTTTCCTGCAAGGCTTCATCTTGCATACTGCCAACAATTGTCATTATTTCCTGTACATCATAATTCAATATGTACAACACCTTATGCAATGATCTTAGAATTGCCTGCACCTAGCAATTCAATCACAATTACCAAAACATTTTACCAAATAGAATGACTCATCATTCTATGCATATGCATGTATGTTCATAATTAATAACAGTAAGTTTATTATTTCAATTTTCTAAACATAAAATTTTCTGCAGTCTCTATTTCTGTGACTACCTGTCCTGCAACTTTCCTATTGCAATGTTTAATAGTTCCTGCAATGTTCTCAACTTCATGAGTTAGCAACATTTTAGCCATTAGTATAATTATTTCCATGCCAAAAGCATATATGCATGTACTTACAAAATGCATTCAACCAAGTCCATTTAATTATACAATTCCATCATGTATGAGTGAAACTTTGCCCCTTACTAGACATGAGTACAACTCTCAATGCCTATTTATTCAGTGCACCCTTGTATTGAATTACATAATGATCTTCATCTCAGTCATGTATCTCACCATCCATAAGTTGGAATTCTAGCCAATGTGTTGTCACATTCTCCACACACCTTCTATTGTCTTCTCAATTAATTGGATGCCTTCCTTTTTGACCCGAACACTACACCAAGAATATAATTCTTTGGTGTTTATTGGCGTTAGCAAAAAGGTTGCAGTCCAAGTTTTATTTAAAGGTAGGAATATTTTTAGTACATGTGTGGCTCATAACCTTTCCATATATGTTCCTTTCCATATCCAACCATGTCCTGGTCCCATACATGACTAGCTTACTGGCATTCATTCCTATAACCAATTCTTATCTTTTAATTCTTTGGTTATTACCCCATAACCAAATTAATCATGACATTTTCATATGTCAGTGTGTGCATTCAAAGCTAAGAAGATTTGAATTAATACAGGCCTCCAGCCTTTACCACATCCAGTGGTATGCATTCAATAATATAATCATGTGATTTTATAAAATAACTCTGGCTGGGGAAATTCTTACCTAAATTTTGTTTAAGAAATTATGCAAAAAGAGTAATAAAAACGCATACCTTCATGACTTCCATTAATAAATTTTATACTATCTAAAAGTCTTATGACAGTAGAAGCTTTCATGCTTATTTTGTCAAACTTATAACCAACACTTCAGCTTTTTGTTGCTTCCCTCCTTATGTAGAAACATCACCGACAACACTTGCAAACATGCAAGCATTGTTTCCTCTAGCTGACCCAACAAGCCATAACATACTTGCTGCCACAGAAATTGCAGCAACTTCTTTCTCCCTATAAAACTTTTTCTTGTTGATCCCGGAAGTATTCAATTCTTCTTGGATTCCTAAATCTTCTTGTGGTCTCACTCTAATCACTGTGCATGATTAATTTGTTCCTGAGCATGTTCTAGCCAAATCACTCTTGGTTTCCTTTGCATTTATAGTCCTAAACTAAGCTGATATTAACCTTCATCTTTCGTTAATTTCTTGGGTCCAACTAACCCAATCTTGTACTTGGATGAATCAAATTCCACACCAAGATATTTTATAGACTCTGGATTCTTCAACATCCAGTTACTCTTCAGGACTGAACTTATTTTACCTTACCATCATATATTCAAGTGATACCTCCAACCTCTTGGGTTGTCACTCATGGCTCTATGGGTATTAATTGTTATATAAGGAGTATGTCTCCTGAATTAATCTGGTTATGATCCCATAACCAATCATAACATAATGTGAAACTGACATTTATCTAAGTTCATTCTAGCATCAACAACACTTACACACTCCAGGACTTCAGCCATTACATATCAATTTAAATATTGAAAATTAACTGAGGGAATCCTTA
Organism: Picea abies; assembly: GCA_900067695.1. Taxonomy (NCBI): domain Eukaryota; kingdom Viridiplantae; phylum Streptophyta; class Pinopsida; order Pinales; family Pinaceae; genus Picea; species Picea abies. Next base: position 11,794 of record CBVK0103153549.1, read on the forward strand.
CCTCGATCCCCTTCAACATGTATGCAACAAAAAAAACTAAATTCATACCTTTCGGGTTGTTACCAACCTACTTGTTGTTTTTTGACCAACTGATATTTGTAGAAGCTCACAGACTTCCCCCTTCATCATGTTGATCACCATTCCTGCCATCCTCATAGGTATTCACCTCTATGGAAATTATACGCAACAACAACATCCACATAATACATAATCCATCATTTAGTCATACTCAAACATTATTTCATAATAGCAGACTATTCTAAGTTCACCAACATGTTATATGCATATCCAACCATGTACATATGAAAAATTACACATCCAAATTGATGCAGATCCCCCCCTGCTCTCCTCAGGGTTGCACAACCTCCGGGTCTAGGATATTTCTTCCTTCTGAGTCGGATCGACTCTTCAGGATCCTTATTAAACCCAAAACAATTATACATAGGCCCCCTTTTTTCTTTAGGCATAGGTCCTGACAGACCCTTGGGCTATTCTTGTGCACTTACAAAACTCCAAGTTTCAGGCACTAGCCCCTTTTTCATTAGCCATTTCCTTCTTAATACCGTGGGCTATGACCTCATGGAAAGTTTTGATTGCGAGCATGGGAAAGAGTGGTTTTAGGCCAACCCTCTTTTCACCCTGCAATTCACTTCTAGCTTCCACGTATGCCTTCAACAATATTGTGGTATAAATTGCGACCCACTCTCAGATTTTTAACATCTAAGCAAGTTCTGGCCCCGCAATCCAGCTCATTCGTCGATCTCTCACTTTTGGTGATGATCCATGATCAATGGTTGCTATCTATCCTCCTTTCCTATCTTTCACGCATCTTTCCAGACCTCCATGATCTGTTAGCACATAGCTCCCTTCTAAACCAACGACTATGATTGATTCTGAATTTCCGGTCTTTGGGAGTTTCAACTCTCAACTCTCGCTCCCTCTTCAGTAGCTATCTTCTGAAGTGGAAGATATGTTGAAACATGTCACTACAAATGTGTGGCTATGCTTTCCTCCACGAATTTGGCCTTCGAGAGTTTCATTTCTCAACCTCTCGTTTCTTCCGAAGAGATTTATCTGAAATGGCAGATCGTCTACCATGCATCCTTCTAAATCGACGGCTCTGCTCCCACTTCAGGACTTTAGTCTTTTCAACAAGATCAATGGTCCTTCAACTCCATCCTCGATCAATGATCGATATCTCCTTTGAGACTTCAACGCTTTCACCCTCCGCTTTCTTCTAGAGTTCTTTTTACTCTGAGTTCCAGATATGGTGCCACACATCCACTTTCAGATCAACGGTTGTCCAACGGAGTGAGTCTCTATCTTCCACATGTCTCCTCACAGATCAAGGATCCATGTTCCTTCCTTTAGATCAATGACCCTTAGACATTTTGGGCTTCGGTGCTTCGAAACATTATGAAACACAACTTCACAAAAACCCTAAAGTATGATTCTTCGAAGTTCGTGATCTAGTGACACTTGCCCAACCAGATCAATGGCTCCTAGCTGCTTCGGCTATTTTGTATCTTTCACCACCTGTCAGCCTTGACAATGGATTGTCCAAAATCACTTCAAGACTTCGGGACTTCGGGACTTTGACAAGTGTTGGCACAGGGGCAGACCCAAGGTTCAATGCTACAACAGCACACCAACAAAACCCTAATTATCGGCCCTTTTGGCAACACCTACGAAGCAGATGAAGTCTCACCCGAGGTAGAAGAAGGGGTGGTTGCAAGACTCATGTGTTTGCAACCTTATCTGGGACACAGATATGTGATTATATCACTTACAAAGAACTTAGCATCGATCATTCATCAATATTCAATCCTTATTATACTTCGCAAATAGCACAGAGCATCGCAGCATTCACTTAGATTTCAGGTATCTTAGTACTTAGCAATAGTAAAACATATCAGATCCAGTAAATTACCACTACTATTCATACATATCAGATCTACTATTCATACACATCTAATAAGCACAAAGAATAAATAGATCTATCTAAATATATCAAAGCACTTAGCAAAAGTAGAGATAAGCACATCAAGTCAAGGTACAAAGAATAACACACAGGTTTACGTGGTTCACCCCCACCCTGGGGATACTTCCACCAACTCTTCATATTTATTAGCGTATTCAATCGGTTACAAGAATGGAGCCACCAAAACCTACTGTGCACAAGGCAAAAGATCTACGTAGCTCGCTAGATCCTTCTTTCTTGCCTTACAACACAAATCCTTCTATATCTCCACACAGGGGCTTGCACTAAGCTCTGCAAGCTTATTGAATACATAACACTTTGATCACATAGATCACACTTAGCCTATATCACATAGATACAATCATACTCTACTAAATGCCTCGATGTCTATTTATACATGCAAAAATGGGCCTAATCATGGGTAACCCCACGAGCCGACATCCCTTTCCCATTACATATTCCCAAAACCCAAAATGGGCTCAAAAGTGGGCAGAGATCCTGTGATCTCTGCTTCATCTGCCGCTCCATCTTCAACAGGATGTCGAAGTCCCAAAAATGGTCAAATATGACCAAGTTTTCCAAAAACTTGGTCAAGGGCCAATAGGCCCCCAACACTCACCTGTGACTCGTCCCAAATCACTCTGGTCTAAGCATTTCTGCTTCGAACACCTCGAGCTTGGCTCGAGCTTCTTTGACCTGTTGTATTTCTACTTCCTCTTACTTAGTGAACTCCTGGATGAGTGCGTCATTGATTGGTCCTTCTAGGCATTGTTTTGTTGCACTCACAACCTATTCAAGTTCTACTCCTTGGTTGTCAACTTCAGTGAATAGTTGACATGCCTTCTCTTGCACGGGTTGAATTCATTGAGAGACTTCCATCACTTTACTCTGGATTGTGTGTATCTATTGTTGGGCCATGTGTTTCTCTTGAAACCTATTCATTCTTTCAACTGGTAATAAGGCCTTCAGCTGCGCTTGTAACCTATCTGCATGTTGCTTTGCTTCTTGGAGCTGCGACTCCAATGCTTGTAACTCTAGATTCTCCATGAGGTTTTCATAAGTCTGAGCACTCCTAAAGCTCAGCTACTTGCATTCCAAAGCAAGGGCTTTCATTCTACTAACTTCGCTATGAGCAGTTGCCTCTCTTAGGTCTCTGATTTCTTGAGGAGTCTTAGGTACAGTGTGAAGTTCCAGGTTTGCGATGCGTTGTTGAAGTTGTTGGATCACTTCTTCAATTTGTGCCACCTGTCATGGAATTTGTTCTTCAATTTTCACTTCTATGATGGTCACAGAGCAAAGTGCGATGTTGACCAGTTCCTTTACTTCTAGCTACTCTACGATCAACTTCTCCTTTCTTTGTTGTAGCTCTGATTTCTCTTTGTCCCACTGTACTAGAAGATCATTTTTTTCTCATTCGGTAGCACTGTGTTGCTTGAAAAGTACTCCTTGTACCTATGTCAAAGCCTAGATGGCTTGCATTGTCTCTTCCTGAGCTCGTCGAAGGCAAGATTCAACTTTATCGACGATCTGGTGTAATTGGGCTGGCTCATCTCCTAGTTCTACTGTTCCTGTTATCATAGGCGCAATGGAGGCTGTGTGGCTAGACTAGAGTGCCTGCTGCACTCCTTGGAGTTCAATCTCGATATGATTATACATCTTCTCCTGCTTCACCTCCTGCTTCTCTAATACCTCCTGTGAAGCATCGTTCACAACTACAATGATGAAATTAAAATCATCCAATGTGAGGGTAGTCTGCATCTTGGTTACAGGGGTTCTAGGTTTCTTCTAGGAGGAAGATTTTGGAGGCGAAACCTTCCTTTTCTTAGACAAGTCCTCTTTGTCCCTAGGTAGTGGTACTTTGCCTTTCTTTTGTTCAATTTATGAACCTTCTATCTCTTCGCCATCATCCTCTTCGTATGGTGTGATAAAGGTAGTCCTTACATATGTTTTTTCTATATCGTGAACCTCTTCAGGCTTCTTCATCTTACTCGGTCCTGGTGTATCCTGCGTAGATTTCGGGTTGTCTACATCGGAAAACTTTGTAGGGTTGGCTGGAATAAGAAGGTCCACTGACCATTCCTTAGTTATCTCTTCTAAGTATTCCTCTGTCAACTTGTAATAGGACTGTAATTTCTTCTTGTGCTCATCAGCGCATGTTGTTATATAAATGGAGTGGCGGTCCACGTTGAACTTCATTAAGGGTCGAAACCTGTGGAGGGTATTTGGGGTCATCTAGGGCTCGGACTGGATGGCTTGTTTCAACTAGTTGTAGTAGGTATGGAAGATGGCATTGGATTTCCACTGCTTGTTCATATCATTAGAGTACCACAAGGTACTGAACTTCACGGCCAAAGGTTCGAAGGGCTCGATGTTGGGGAAGTTCGTACCTTCCGACATTTCCCATGCAATGAATGCGATTAGTATGAGAAGCTAGCTAAAGTGGAACTCGTGCCCTTGGTCTTGCACTTCTCTACAATCAAGCTCTAGATGGTTTACAAGGTACTATGCCCAATTCATTTATAGTCCCTCTGTGCACTTTCCTGTGAGGTCAACTACGAATCCAGTCACTTGGGTGGGCTAGTTCTTGCAAACTATCTTGCCTGCGATCAGCTGACATGTGAGGTGCACTACGTCATTCTAGATAGAGGTTACCTTGTAACCTCACATGCCCTTCTCGACATTGCCATAAGTTTCTTAGATTATCTACGCTAATGCTCGGTCTGAGGTCTTTCCAGGGTAAAAATCCTGTGGGTCAGGGCCCTGCATGCTCAGCCCTATGATCTGATTGATCAAGGTCGCATCCACAGTGATTCGACGGTTCAACCATAAGTAACCTCCATGGTAGTAGGATAATAGAAATTTCACGCATGTTTTTACTTCCTAGTGTCAACCAAAGTGCAGTATCTTCATCACATTGAGCAGTATGGACTGCGTGAGGTTTTGGGTCCATGGCTGAGGGATAATGTTCAAATTCTTGCATTTGATCTTGGTCATATACTTGTGTGGGGCGAGCATGTTGTAATCCTCCCTGTCGCCAAGGTTGAAGTCACTGAACTTAAATGTTGCAAGCTTATCTTGGTCGGCTCGAACTGTGCATATCCCTTTCGGGAGGTACGTCATGACCAAAGCATAGTTAAAATCTCTGGGAACACTATCCCAGTTGATGGCACCGCTTGGAGGGGGTAGGTAGGCAGGTAGAATACTTGGAATCATCTTGGCATTCGCGATATCATCTCTATGCTTCGTTCTCGTCTATGTCATGGTTCTAGAAGTTCCTGCACCATGAGCAGACGATGGAGAAGCTTGGACTCATCCTTTTGATGATGCTTGCATGCCTGCAAAAATCCTTCTTTCCGACATGACTTTCTCAGTCCTGATATTAGCAAGTACTTCCTTCGCAGATTCTTCAAGTGCGCTAAGCTCTTCAGACATACACGCTCAAGGTTAATATCAGGGTTACAATGATATTAGACAGAGCACAGGAATGAACAACAAGGGTGTGATGATCACTATATATACTTGCTAGTATTCAGGATTCAAATTCTCAGTTGGAAAAAGTGTTCTTTGGGCATGGCATAACGAGATATATAGGCTATCTTGGCAACGATTTCCTTTGTAATAGGTATGAGCCTCATTAATTCTTGTTTTGTTCATTATGGCATGGTCCAATGGTCTAGTGATCAGACATCAATGCTTTTAGATCCATTCGGAGTGGCAGTTGAATGGATATATCAGCCTCTAACGGCTATATTTCTTCGCCACAGCGAAGTGCCCTATGTTGTTGTTCTGATATCTCGACGAAGCTCCAATTCTGCAAAGTTTCTTTCTATGAGGTACCCTCTAGAACCTATTGTAACTTTTCAATCTTAGCTTTCTTATTACTCGTCTTTCTAACCTTCTTCCCTGTGAGCTTCATCTCGATGGTTCTTTTCCCATTCTAATTCTTATTTTCCTTGGACATAGTCACTTTGCATTGCTGAGATTCTTTCCCAGGATTCAGGTGTATCACTTCTTCTTTATCTGGGGTAGAAATTTCAACCTTCGGTATGTCTTCCAATGTTCCTGTAGCTTCGACATCTGGGCTTCTAGTGTTAGGTAGCTACGATTTGTTCTCATGTTCTTCAATGAAATGCGTGATCCTTCTGATCATGAAATATTTTAACTCTTGTCTCTTATGTTCTAAAACCTCTTCTTCTTCCTTCTTTCTAGCTTGATCTCTATCAATCCAAGATTTTCCTAGTAACATGGTAAACGAGGCATTGTCTTCAATGAATTTAATAATTTCAAAGTCTTTCTTTGTCGAAGTTCCATTCCTTGTCATAGGTATCTGAGCGAGATTTCCACATAAAATCATCAATTTTCCTCTAAATAGTCATATTCCTCCTAATGAAGGGATCATAGCAGGCTTCCCTATAGCTTCCCAAGTTCTTTCTAGCATAATGTTCACTTGTGTCTCTTCATCAAGGATAGAGTCAATGTCGAAGTCTCCTATTCTTGCTTAAGAAGGTCAAGAGTGAAATGGGGAGAGATTGAGAGGGAGGTAGAATGAGAAAGAGGAGCAGGTGGGGGGTGTGTTGAAAGCGGGAATTGATCTCAACAACTAGTTCCAACCCTAAGATGATAACCCCCTATGGTTTATCAAGAATCCAAAACCTTTCATGACTAGGTGCTTCCACCTATTGGGCTATAGAGTCAGAGTAAGAATATACAAACTGAAGAAAAAAAATTATGTACAATGAGAATGAGAAAGTCTTAGGAGAAGAAACCATTCAAATGTTTCTCGTTGATAGGAAGCATTAATCTTTTACCCTTCATGTCTTGAAGCATATAGAAGTTAAAACTCAAGATCTTCTCGACGATGTATGGTCCGATCCAGAGTGATTTGAACTTTGTATGCATCGATCGTTGATAGGAAGCATTAATCTTTTACCCTTCATGTCTTGAAGCATATAGAAGTTAAAACTCAAGATCTTCTCGACGATGTATGGTCCGATCCAGAGTGATTTGAACTTTGTATGCATCGATGGTTTCTCCTTGGCCTTGTTCCGTAGCAACACCAACTTTCCCTTTTGTATATTTTTTACATTTTTGCTCTAATCAAAATATATATTGACACTTTGCTTCCTCTGAGAATTTTGATTCAAGGCTTTGCTTCATTCTTCTTCCAACTTCAACAACTAGTTGATTCTCCTTTGGATGGGTGAATTGCCTTTTGTATCTTCTATATTAACCATGAAAGTCAATGCATTGAGTTTGAGGCTAATTGGAATCTTCGCTTCTTTCACATAAACCAATGTATATGGAGACATCTCAGTGCTATCCTTCAGAGTTGTTCTTCTTTCCCATAATGAATACGTTAGCTTCAAATGTTGATTTCTTTGGTTCTTGTCAATGATTTTCTTCAGTATCTAAACAAGTGTTTTGTTTTTGGATTCAATAAGTCCATTAACTTGTGGATAATAATTCGATGATTGACCCATGATAATTCCATACCATTAACTTGTGGATAATAATTCGATGATTGACCCATGATAATTCCATATTCTCCACAAAACTCTATAAACTTTGACCCAATGAAAATTGAACCATTATCTGTGATAAATTTATATGGGACACCAAATCTCGATAGAATATAATCTTTAAGGAAATTAATTAGCTCTTCAGAATCATCATTCTTTAATGCCACCACTTCCATCCATTTAGTAAAATAATTTGTAGCCATGAGAATGTACATATGCCCCTTTCTAGAATTCAGATTAATTGTCTCAAAAACATCAAGTCCCCATTGGGAGAATGATTGTTCTACAATTATGGGTTGTAATGGCATCGTGGATCTCTTCATTTTTTCTGAAAATTGTTGGAACGATACACACTTCCTTATTGTGGCATACGAGTCTCTGAATATTTATGGCTAGTAAAATCCAGCCCTTATTATCTTGTGGGTGGTGGAAGTAGGTCCAAACTGTCCACCACATATTCCTTCATTGAATTCTCTCATCATTTCTTGGGCTTGGTTTTCATCAATGCATCTTAGTAGTATATCGTCATAATTTCTCCTGAATAGTATATCAGCAATCAACACATATTGATTTACCTTCATCTTCAATGTTCTTTTGTCCTTGGAGTTCATGGTGACAGGAAATTTCCTGAACCTTAAGTACAAAATAATATCTTTGTACCAATCTGAATCGGCTAATGGTTCTCCTACTGGAATTGAAATCATTCAATCCACAGAATCACCATTAGCGATGAGTTTGAATAAACCTTGTCCTTTCATATATTTTAAAGGTTTAATCTCGATATCATATTCTTGTATCATTTCCAACTAGTTAGCCCATTTTCCTTCTCTCAATTGTTGGGTCAGAAGAATTTTCACTGGCGATGAGAGAACATAGGCAATAACATGGGAGTTCAATATGTATGTCTGAAAATGCGCTATTGTTTTTACAAGAGCCAAGGATTAATTTTCCATTTCTGAATACCTCAACTCATAGTCATGTAGTGTTTTTCTCATAAAACTTATTGAGACTTATTCTCCTTTGGTATTCTTCCAAGTAAGGATAGATGCAACAACCATCTCTGTAGAAAATGAATAGATGATGAAATCCATTTGAAACTCTGGAATAATGAGGACTAGAGATGTGGTGATTACTCCTTTGATGTTATTGAAATCCTATTGAGTATCTAATGTCCATTTTAACCTCTTCTCCTTTTTTAGTAACAAATTGATCAACTTCATGATATTTGCATAGTCAAGAACAAATCTTCGCACAAAATTGATCTTGCCGAAAAATGATTGGAATCCCTTCTTGGATGTCGGGGGGTTGAGATCATTTATTGCTTTAACTCTTTTTGGATCTATGTAAATCCCTTCCTTGCACACAATGTGGCCCAACAATTTTCCTTTAGTTACAGTGAACAAACATTTCTTTAGATTTAGATAGACACCATATAGTCTGCATCTTTCAAAAACGTTTCTCAAATGATGAATATGATCACCCCTTGTTTTTGAATGCATTGTCAAGTCATCTTGATAGTCTAGCATAAATTTTCCTATCAAACCACAAAATGCATGATCCATGGCCCTCTGGAATGTAGCTCCAACATTCTTCAAACCAATGGGAATTCTATCATATGCATATGTCTCGCAAGGTGTGATAAATTCCTTGTTTTCCTTATCTTCCTCAGCCACCAAGACTTGGTTATATCTGGAGAAAACATCCAACCTAAATATGCAAACTGATCTAGTGACTTGTTGGAGGAGGAATTCCATATTAGGTAAAGGGAATTTATCCTTTATGCTTGCTCTGTTAAGGTCTCTGAAGTCAACACACATCCGGATTTCCCCAATATTTTTTCTTACAATCATAGGATTTGAAAGCCAGTTGGAGTGTCTAATGGGATAAATTATTCCTTCCTTCTTCAATTTCTCCAATTCAATATTTACTACAGGTTTCATCTTGGGATTCATCATCCTTATTTTTTTTTTCATTGGCTTTGCTTCTTCCCTCAAAGGAATGATATGCTAGAATATAGTTTTATTCTAATATTTCAAATCATCATAGGTCCAAGTGAACACATCAATGTATTATTTGAACAAGGAAACATATTGATCAACTTCCTCAGTGGTGCA
>CBVK0103153590.1:0-11862 GCA_900067695.1 Picea abies
GCTCTTCCGATCTCACTATTAATTCCTCCATGTCATGAAGTTGATTTATTCGAGAGCCACTCCTTGGACAAGTCCTTCCTATGGGCCTTGACCATAAAATGTAATGTGAATCCTTGAATCTCCTATCCTCAAACCCACTCTAAGTCTACCAAATATGGTCCTTCTCAGTATCAAGCTTCAACTGCTTCCCCATCCAGTTCCAAAAATAATCTCATGATCCAGTAATTAGTCTAGTGCTTGAAATATCCCACCACTCGTCACCTCCTTGAAAAATGCATGAACATATCACCTTGCGCCCTAAGAGGCTACGAAATTCAAATGCCAAATTGGCCAACTATTATAATTTGAGCATATTCAACCCTCCTCCTCCCCCTGTGCCTCTGCTTCATTTATTATTCCCAAAAAGGAGTCTATTGAGTGAAATTTAGTTACCTATTAGTGATCCCTTAACAAATACACCAATTAAAATTGATATCCCTTACCTTGGATTCAAAAGTTTTTGGACAACATAAAAGGTGGCTCCTTCTTCACCAAGACGGATTTCATAGACTTATATAATCAAATGTGAATACATCCCACCGACATCTAGAAAACAACATTCAAGACCAAGTTTAGTCTTTATTAATGGATGTTCATGCCATTCTAACTGACCAATGCATCAACAATTTTCATGAGGTCAATCAATGACATCTTCCGACCTCATTTGGGTAAGTTTGTAGTGATTTATCTTGATGACATATTAATTTTCAGCGGTTCTTGGGAAGAACATCTTCAACATGTATGTAATGTGCTTGAATTACTATGGGCAAATAAGCTTCAACTGAATAAAAATAAATAATTTTTTTTAAAAAGCTCAGTCCAATATCTAGGATTCCTATTTGACAGAACAATGGTGCACCTATATTCCTCTCAAGTCCAAGCATTTGGTAACTAGTGAGCGCCCTCCAATGTGCAAATGCTGAAAATATTTATGGACATCATTATTTTTTACATGAACTTTGTATTCAATTTTTCCCAGTTGAGTCATCTGTTGTATCAATTGTATAATTAAGCTAAGCTTCAATGGGATGCATAACCTCAATGCCATTTTGAGATGTTAAATCAAGCATTATGTTATTCACCATGTCTACGATTAGAGGACTAAGATAAAACCTTTAATATTTTGAGACAAATTCCTTTCAAATCTCTATTTGGGACATACTTAAAATGGGAAGTCACATGGTGGCATACCATTCAGAGACATTGACACAAGAAACCTTAATTACTCCACATAGGATAAGGAATTCTACATTCTAGTGCAAGCGTTGAAGCAATGTAACCACTATATTCTTGGTAAAGAGACTATTCTTCAAAGAAATCATCATTGTCTCATTTTTCATAATTCTCAAAGTAAGATTCAAGAACAACGTCATTTTAAGTGGGAAAAACACATTTAACAATTTCACCTCATTATTAAATACAAAAAGGGGTCACTCACAAACTAGTAGAATTGTTGAGTAGACCACCCCTTCAGGTCATGCACATATTAGAGGTTCGATGTGTAGCATGTGATACCTTTACGGAAATGTATTCCATATATCCGTGCTTCAGGTAATTTTGGACATTTTTTCAACAATGCAAATTTATTAAACAAACGACCTTCCTAGACTACACACTTGATGACGATTGGCTATACAAAATGAACAAATTGTGTGTCACTGAATGAGAGGATCACCTTCTTATTATTAGGGAGGTGCATACCTCTTCATGAGGAGACCATTTTGGGATGGTGAAGACCATTAAGAAGTTATAGAACCACTTCTATTCTCCCACTTTATTGAAGCACGTGGGGAAATTCATCTAAGCATACTCATTCCGTTCACAAAGTAATATATCTAACCACAAGCATGGGATTTAGCAGCCACTACCCATACCATCATGTCATGGGAATCCATTTCCATGGAATTTTTAAGTGGTCTTGCAACCACTCTTCACAAGAAAAATGACATTCGGGTATTTGTCTAACATTTCTCTAATATGGCAGAATTCATCCCATGCCATAAAATTAGATATGCTCCATAGATTATCGATCTATTCTTCCAACATATTTGGAAAAACTTTAGACTTCCTAGTAGTATCATATTTAATAGAAACTCTCGCTTCCTCAACACTTTCTGGCACACTCTTTGGTCATTGCTGGGTTGTTAAATACACTTCTCCACCGCATTCCACCTGCATACTGACGAGAAAAACAAGGTTTTCAATCAAATTCTCTTTCATTCTCTTCATAGTTTTTTTTTGAAAAAAAAATAGTGGGATTCCTATTTTCATATTATCCAATAAAACTACAACCAGGCCATCCACTCTTCCACCAATTTCTCACCATTTGGTGTGTTCTTTGGTTTTCATCCCCTTGTTCCCTCAGAGATGGATCTAACTATCACTTCATCAGAATCTAAAAATCACCAATAGTGACAACAAGAAGCACAATGTTTCCTTGACAATATATCTCAATTCCACAGTGAGCTTGCAACTTCTTTACAAGCCACCCAAGAATGTGCCAGAAAGTACCTTGATAAGCTTCACACCGCCCTGTCATTCCAAAGGAGCAATTGCATCTTGCTCCTTTGATAATGTTTTTTTGAAAGGTTTCCATCATCAGTTGCACATGCTCTGATATGGTCCATACAAAGTGTTAGAAGGAATTGAAAATAATGTGTATCGTATATTTTCCCACACAACCGACATACATGATGTGTTAAATTTTAATGATATGAAGTTTGTTTAGCCTCATCTTCTTGAAGAATCAATTATAGATCAACACCCATTCAAACAAATCTCATATTTGTAGCCTCCTCTCCTTGTAATTCAAATATTGGATTCACAGGTAAGTCCCAAACATTACGAACAATATCTTTAATATGTAATCGACAAAAAGGTATAGCTTCCCACTCAAGCCAAGTGGTTGTCTTCTTAGACAATGTAGCGTAAGTTTCCAAAAACAAATTCAGAAGCAACGACACTTCTATATCTATATAGGGATGAATTAGGCCACCAGGAATGAATTTCCCCTTTACTTCCCCAGTCAACATGAGGACACATAGTTTCTATTGTAATAAATCCATTAATCTTTTTTTGCAAGTCAATATACTTTTGTTTGTAAATAGCAGTCTCGAGTGCTACTTGGTAGAGAGCTACATAAGAAAGGAACTATGCTAGTGATTTTTTTTATTAACAACCGTCTCTATTCTTATACTCAAGGATATTTAGAATTCTAGTTTATAATGTATGTGTGTTGCTCCATTTCTCATAAAAAAACTCTCGCTAGTCTAGTTGGTAGAGAGTTGCATAAATAAAGCAACAACTTATTTTCTAACAACAAATAATCCAAAGGAACAAGTATCCATGTTTAGTAATAAAGGGATCCTCTCTGTTTTGTAATAGGATGATTGTATTTTCTCTGTGTTATCATTTCTCTTGTATTCTTGCTACATTTTCTCTGTGTTATAATTTCTCTTACATGCTTTCTACATTTTTTGTGTGAATTCTCTCGCTATTCCATTATACCTATGCACCTAGTCTCTTCAAGTTTTTCCTTCTTCTTTCAACTACAATTCACGTTATTTTTTATGGTGCAATTATTTCTTCACTTTCATTGATGAGTTTTTTTGATGCACTTGGGTTTACCTCTTAAAACTTAAGAGCAAAGTGTTTGACAATTTTTTTCCCTACAAGGCCCTTGTAGAAAAATAATATAGACATTAAATTCAAAGGTTAAGAACAAATAATGGAGGTGAATATGTGAACAACGAATTTACAAGTTATTGCACCTCATAGGGCATCCAAATGCAACAGACTCTTCCATATACATCGTAACAAATGGTGTTGCTGAGAGAAAGAATGGTGCATTAAAAGAAATGGCTAATTGTATGATCTAATCTAAGGGATTAATTCATAATTATTGGTTGGAAGCCATTAATTGTGAAAACTAGATATTAAAGATCACTGCGACCAAGTCTCTAAAAAATATGGCACTAGAATACTCATGGAATAAAATTAATCCAAATGTAATTCACTTAAGGATTTACAGCCTAAAAATGAGAAGTGTATTTTTGTTGTATATTATGAAGAGGTCAAAGGTTAAAAACTTGTTCAACATCATTCCAATGAAATTTTAATTAGAAGAGATGTTAAATTTAATGAAAATCTCTTATCTTAGGAGCCTAATTCATTTTTTAGGTCTTCTTCATCTTTCGAGCCATCTTCAACATTTTCACCATCTTATGTTCCTATTCTAGTTTCCTCTACTTGAGATGATGACAATGAGGGTGGAAATCCACCTATCCCTATTCACATTCCTCTAGATGTGTCCAATTAATGTGAACCTGCACTAGCACCATCACTTCCTAGATGGTTCTGTTCAACATTAGAAGTAGTTGGTGATATTTTCTATGATCCTTCAAATCAACATCATATGCGTTGATAGTCCTAGTGAGCCTCTTATCTTATGGATCAAGTTTCAAAGAGTCATGATGCAGAAAAATTTGTAGATGCTTCAAGCCATCTAGATTTGGATACAACAATGAATAAAGAGTATCACTCCTTAATTGAGAAGGATTATTTTGATTTTGTACCTCTTTTGATAGAAAGGAATCTTTTCGTATGTAAGTGGGTCTACATAATTATGTATACATCATGTGAAAGTGTTGAAAGACACAAGGCCCGATTAGCTCCCAAAGGGTTATCTCAGGTAGAATGAGTTGACTATAATGAAACATTTTCCCATGTTTCCAAAATGAATTCCATATGCCTTGTTCTATTCCTTGTTTCCTCACATAAATGGGAGGTCCATCAGATGGATGTTAACTCTACCTTCTTGCATGGCGATTTGCAAGAAGAAAAATAAATAAAACACGCTCTTGGCAATGTCTAGAATAACTCTAGCCTTGTTTGTTTCCTTAAGAAATGTCTTTATGGTATTAAGTGAGCTCCGCAAGTTTCGTATTTTAGAATGGACAATTTGTTTGTTGATACCATCTTTTGAAGATTTCATTCTGACCCTAATGTCTTTACTAGGAAAGTACGGATCCATCTCATAATCATTTTTCTTCATGTTGATGACCTTATCCTCACATGTAGTTACCCGAAAATTTTAAGAAATGTTAAAATCGGCTGTAAAAAGAAATTTTAAATGACTAACTTAGGTTATTTGCATTATTTCGTTGGCCTCCAAATTTTGCAAACCAAGGAAAAAAAATTTCTTTCCCAATCTAAATATGTATGTGCCCTTGTTTGTCACTTTCACATGGAAGATTCAAACCCAACCCCTTTTCCCTTTGAGTATGGAGTTAAACTTGGTGTCACATGTACTTCTTCTAAAGTTGATTCCACTTCACAGCATCAGTTAGTTGATAGCCTCTTATATTTAAGTCATGCTCGTCTTAATATTTACTTCCTTGTTGGTTTTGTTTTACTATATACACAAATACCCTAGGAAATCCATTGGAAAACAACTAAAAGGATACATAAATATTTTATGGGTACAATTAAGATTGAGATAAATTACATCTTAAGGGGTACTCCTTTGTTGGTTGGTTTCACTGATACATATTAGAAGAGACACCCTCATGATTAGAAGTCTACTGTAGGTTATGTTTTTAGTCTTGGTACACGACCTATTACCTGGGATTATAGGAAATAATAGTCTAGTGTTATTTCTTCAATAGAAGTTGAATACTGAGAAATGGTTAATACAACTCAAGAGGCCTTGTGGCTTTGATATATCCTTCCAGAGTTTGGATTCTAGCAACAACATCCATCCACCATCTTGTGTGACAATCAAAGTTCCATCATGCTCACGAAATATATAGTTCAACATCAACACAATATACACATCAATATGCACATGCACTTGATAAAAAATATCATTCATTATCGAAATATTGAGCTGCTATTTTTCCCTATAGAAGTTCAAGGTGCAGACATTTTCAAAGAGTCTTGTACAAAGGAAACATTTTCGAAAGTTTGATATATGTTAGAAGTTCAATAAGTTGTCATTAACGGGGGGATAAGCTCAAATTCCCCCTTCCTTCTCATATTGTGTCCCCCCTAGAAAATCCTTCGATCCTATCCCAAGTTGTTCATAAGCAGGGATGTTAGGATATTATGACACTTAGGAGTTAGTTAAGATCAACTTTGTATAATGTGTTATTAGGTAAACATGTGTTTCTTTAGTATGTATTATTAGGAATTTGTAGTTAGATACACAAATACCCTAGGAAATCCATTGGGAAACAACTAAAAGGATACATAAATATGTTATGGGTACAATTAAGATTGAGATACATTACATCTTAGGGGAGCCTCCTTTGTTGGTTGGTTTCATTGATACATATTAGGTGAGAGAACCTCATGATTAGAAGTCTACTGCAGGTTATGTTTTTAGCCTTGGTACATGACCTATCACTTGGGATTATAAGTAATAATAGTCTATTGTTCTTTCTTCAATAGAAGTTGAATACTGAGAAATGGTTAATACAACTCAAGAAGCCTTGTGGCTTTGATAGATCCTTTAAGAGTTTGGATTCTAGCAGTGGCATCCAACCAGCCTCTTTTGTGACAATCAGAGTTCCATCGATCTCACCAAAGATATAGTTCAACATCAACACAACATACACATCAAGATTCACATGCACTTCATCAAAAATATCATTCATGATCGAGTTATTAAGGCGTTATTTTTCCCTATAGAAGATCAAGGTGCAGACATTTTCAAAGAGTCTTTTACAAAGGAAACATTTTCGAAATTTTGATCTATGTTAGAAGTTCAATAAGTTCTCATTAAGGGGGGATAAGCTCCAATTCCTCCTTCCTTCTCATATTGTGTGCCCCTTTAAAATCCTTTGATCCTATCCCAACTTGTTCATAATGAGGGATACTACGATATTATGACACTTAGGAGTTAGTTAAGATCAACTCTGTATAATTTGTCGTTAGGTAAACATGTATTTCTTTAGTATGAATTATTAGTCATTTGTCGTTAGATAATTTAACAATCATCATCTGTTCTTAACATAGAGTGACTTAACATATCATATTCTCCTTGATTTTAACCACTACATTGATCTATGTTTTAACATCTAATTGGTCCATGATCTAAATTTAAATAGCATGGAAGGTCATTTGCCGATGATTAATTGTGAGGAAATCTCTTTTAGATTTCTCTTTAATATTTGCTTTTCCATTAATAAATTTCTTCAGGTCATGCACATGTTAAAGGTGTGATGTGTAGCCTGTGACACCCTTATGGAAATGTATGCCATGTATTCATGCTTTAGGGAATTTTGGACATTTTTGCAACAACCTATAGTTATTAAACAGACAACCTTCCTAGACTACACACTCGATCAAGGTTGGCTATACAAAATCAACCAGTTGTGTGTTCCTGAATTTGACGATCACCTTATTATTATTAGGGAGGTACATTGCTCTTCATGCGGAGACCATTTTGGGATGATGAATACGATTAAGAAGTTAGAGCACCACTTATATTGTCCCACTTTGTTGAAGCAGGTGGAGAAATTCATCTGGTCCTACTCATTTTGTTCACAAACTAATCCATCTAACAACAAGCATGGGATTTAGCATCCACTGCCCATGCCATCATGTTGATGGGAATCCATTTCCATGGAATTTTTAAGTGGTGTTCCAACCAATGTTCAGAAGAACAATTCCATTCGAGTATTCCTCTAACATTTCTCTAAGATGACACTCTTCATCCCATGACATAAAATTAGTTATGCTGCAAAGATTATCGATCTATTCTTCCAACATATTTGGAAAAACTTTGGACTACCTAGTAGTATCATATATAATAGAGACTCTGACTTCCTCAAAACTTTATGGCACACTCTTTGGTCATTTTTTGGTGTTACTACAGTTATCCACTACATTCCACATATAGATCGATGGGAAAAACAAGGTTTTCAATCAAACTCTATTTCATTCTCTTCATAGCTATTTTTTGAAAAACAAATAGTGGGATTCCTATTTTCATATTATCCAATATAACTACAACGGAGCCACCCACTCCTCCACCAGTTTCTCACCATTTGTTGTGTTCCTTGGTTTTCACCCCTTGTGTTCTCAAAGATGGCTCTAACTATCCCTTCGTCAGACTCTAGAAATCACCAATAGTGATAACAAGAAGCACAATCTTTCCTTGACAATATAACTCAATTCCATAGTCAGGTTGCAACTTCTTTGGAAGCCACCCAAGAATGTCCCAGAAAGCACCATGATAAGTAGGACAACCCCTCTCAATCCAAACGAGATATCACTCCTCCAATAATGTTTTTTCAAAGGTTTCCATCATCAGTTGCACATGCTCTAATATTGTCGATATAATGTGTTAGAAGGAATTGAAAATAATGTACATCGTATATTTTCCCACACAATCCAACATACATACAAATCAACAACCATTAAACAACATCTCATATTTGTAGCCTCCTCTCCTTGCCAATCAAATCATGGATTCACAAGTAAGTTCCAAACATTATGAACAATATATTTCATATGTAGTCAAAAGAAAGGTAGAGCTTCCCACTCAAGCCAAGTGGTTGTTTGCTCAGATAATGTAGAGTAAGTTTCCAAATTTGTTGTCAGAAGCAGAGACACTTCTTTATCTATAGAGGGATGAATTAGGCCACCAAGAATGGCATGCCCCTTTCCTTCACCACTCAACATGGCGACACCCAATTTCTATTGTAATAAATTCATTAATCTTTTATTGCATCTCAATATAGTTTTGTTTGTAAATAGAAGTCTCAGGTGCTACTTCCTGGAGAGCTACATAATAAAGGAACTATGCCAGTGAATTTGTTTTATTAACAACCGTCTCTATTCTTATATGCAAAAATATATAGAATTCTAGTTTAGAATGTATGTGTGTTATTCCATTTCTCATGAAACAGCTCTTGCTAGTCTAGTTGGGCAGAGAGTTGCATAAATGAAGCAACAACTTCTTTTGTAACTACAAATAATCCATAGGAACAAGTCTCCATGTTTAGAAATAAAGGGATTCCCTCTCTTTTGGAATAGGATGGTATTTTCTGTGTGTTATCATTTCTCTTATATTCTTTCTACATTTTCTCCATGTTATCATTTCTCTTACATATTTTCTACATTTTTTGTGTGAATTCTCTTGCTATATGATTTTACCTATGCACCTAATCTCTTCGGGTTTTTCATTCTTCTCTCAACTCCAGATCACCTTGTTTTTTATGGTTCAATTATTTATTCACTTTCAATGATGAATTTTTTTGATGCACTTGGGTTTACTTCTTAAAACTTAAGAGCAAAGTGTTTGACAATTTTTTGGCCTAGAAGGACCTTATAGAAAAATAATATAGACATTAACTTCAAAGGTTAAGAACAAATAACGTAGGTGAATATGTGAACAAAAGATTTACAAGTTATTGCACTGCATAGGGCATCCAAATGCAACACAATCTTCCATATACACCATAAACAAATGGTGTTGTTGAGAGAAAGAATGGTGCATTAAAAGAAATGGCTAATTATATGATCCAATCTAAGGGATTAAGTCATAATTATTGGGTGGAAGCCATTAATTGTACAAATTACATAGTGAAGTTCACTCCCACTAAGGCTCTAAATTATATGACACTAAAATAAAATGTAATAAAATTAATCCAAATGTAAGTCACTTATGTGTATTTGGGAGTGTAGCATGGGTTCACATTCTTGATGAGAAAATGAAAGATTTACAACCTAAAAGAGAGAAGTGTATTTTTGTTGGATATTACAAAGAGGTAAAAGGTTACAAACTTTTTCAACATCATTCCAAAGAAATTATTGTTTTAAGATATGTTATATTTAACCAAAATATTTCATCCCAGGACCCTAATTCATTCTTTATGTCTTCTTCATCTTTCGATCCATATTCAACATTTTCACCCTCTTCTATTACTATTCTAGTTTCCTCTTTCTTAGATGATGAAAATGAGGATGGAAATCCACTTATTCTCACTCACCTTCCTCTATATAAGTCCAATTAAAATGAACCTACACTAGCACCATCACTTCATAGATGCATCTATTCAACATGAGCATAGATGCATCTGTTCAACATGAGCATGATCCTGCACTAGCACCATCACTGCATAGATGCATTAAAAGAAATGGCTAATAGTATGATCTAATCTAAGGGATTAAGTCATAATTATTGGTTGGAAGCCATTAATTGTGCAGATTACGTATTAAAGAGCACTACGACCAAGTCTCTAAAAAATATGGCACTAGAATAATCATGGAATAAAATTAATCCAAATGTAATTCACTTAAGGATTTACAGCCTAAAAATGAGAAGTGTATTTTTTTATGGATATTATGGAGACGTCAAAGGCTAAAAACGTGTTCAACATCATTGCAATGAAATTTTTATTATAAGAGATGTTAAATTTTATGAAAATCTTTTATCCTAGGAGGCTAATTCATTGTTTATGTATTCTTCTTCTTTCAAGCCATCTTCAACATTTGCACCATATTATGTTCCTATTCTAGTTTCCCCTACATGAGATGATGACAATGAGGTTTGAAATCCACCTATTCCTATTCACATTCCTCTCGATGTGTCCAATTAATGTGAACCTGCACTAGCACAATCACTTCCTAGATGGGTCTGTTCAATAGGAGAAGTAGTTGGTGATCTTTTCGATGATCCTTCAAATCAACATCGGATGCGCTGATAGTCCTATTGAGACTCTTCTCTTATGGATCAAGTTTCAGAGAATCATGATGCAGAGAAATTTGCAGATGCTTCAATCCATCTAGATTTGGATACAACAATGAATGAAGAGTATCTCTTCTTAATGGGGAAGGATGCTTGTGATCTTATACCTCTTTTGAAAAAAAGAAAACTTGTCAGATGTAAGTGGGTCTATATTATTATGTATACATCATATGAAAGTGTTGAAAGACACAAGGCCTGATTAGTTCTCAAAGGGTTATCTCATGTAAAATGAATTGACTATAATGAAACATTTTCCCATGTTGAGAAAATGAATTTCATATGCCTTGTTCTCGCCCTTGTTGCCTCAAATAAATGGGAGGTCCATCACATGGATGTTAACTCTACCTTCTTGCATGGATATTTGCAAGAAGAAATACAAATGAAACAACCTATTGGCAATGTCTAGAATAACTCTAGCCTTGTATGTTTCCTTAAGAAATGTCTTTATGGTACTAAGCAAGCTCCTCAATCTTCGTATGCTAGAATGGACAATTTTTTTCTTTATACCATCTTTTGTAGATGTCATTCTAACCCTAATGTCTATACTAGGAAAGTAAAAATCATCTTGTAATCATTTTTCTTCATGTTGATGACCTTATCCTCACATGTAGTGACCCAAAAATTTTAAACAATGTTAAAATCGGCCCTAAGAAGAAATTTTAAATGACCAACTTAGGTTATTTGAATTATTTCATTGGCCTCCAAATTTTGCAAACCAAGGAAGAAATTTTTCTTTCCCAATCTAAGTGTAGTGTACCAATTGCTCTGATACCAATTTGTATTGTACCCTTCACTACCCAAGTTTACCCAACCTCTCAATCATCATTCATTACATGAATGTAAGAGGAACAAATGTATTTAAAACAAAATTAAACGCACTTAACAACTCAGAGTAAAATATATGGGTACTGCTATAATTAATCATTCCATAGCATTGTCATAAATTCATTTACACAGCGGAAAACATGTTACATAAACAGAGCAGTCATGCTCAAATGTGTTAAAACATAATTCAGATATACTTATCTTTTATCTGCTGTAGAAATGACCAACCAAGTGCAGGCCTT
>CBVK0103153592.1:0-11057 GCA_900067695.1 Picea abies
TGTCACCTAGACAGTCCTTCAGCTGCCAGTCTCCCTTACCTTGGGTTACAGGAACAGGCCGGACCAGAATTCTTCGGGCTCTATGGAAGCTACAGGGATTTCTCTCAGGAGTTCTCCTCTCCCTCTGCGCACTCCCTCACCTGGAGGAGTCGCGCACAGGCCAACAAGCCTCACGCAGTCCAGCACTGCGTAGTCACATCAATCCACGGGAAAACACAGACAATGCTTCCCACAAAGGTTTAGCTGTCACAGGATAATCTTACGGGATGGTTTCGAAGCAGGCTTCACGCACAGGCTAACTCAATTTTCCCGAACCACCAGGGATTCTTCCACTTGAGTTTAACACAGGGAATTCGGGTTCAGGAAATGCATTTTCGATTGACTAGAACAGACACAGACTCTTAGCTGTGGACATGGTAATAAACGGTTTTCCTGAGACAAAACACAGCTCGTGGTTTCAGAGATAAACCAGGGTATTCTGGCAGATGGCGTACCAGTTCCACGCATAGAGGTTCTGTTCAGAATGGAGGCGAGAGCCCATTCTCGGTTCAGTTCAGGGTTTTTATTTGCATGCACCAGGGTTGACACTTGTCACCCTGGGAACTGCATGCATCCCATCTGTACACCTTCCTCCCACCACTTGGGAACTCATGGGTCCTTCCAAAGGACTTAGGATAAAATAATGTGCTCATGGATTTTTAGGAATAATAATAAAATATTATTCCAGGCCTAAGACCCCTAGGCTTAGCCCCTAGGCTCCTTACTCAACCCTTTTCCCACCTTCCAGCCCCTAGTTCCTTGCCCACTCTATGGATGCTCAGTCCCCCTTCACTCTTTCATTGTGGACGGTCTGCACTGGTGGTATTTATATTTTATTAATTGACCTGCATACATACAAGTACATCAACAGGCTCCTGGCCTTCAACACTTAGGCTCCCTGGCCTAACAAAACTCATAAGCCTACAACTTATTCAAAACTTGGCTCACCAGCCTATAGAACATATTTACAATTCTTTTGCATATAACATGATCTGTAACGAGGCTCGGCCTTGGGGACACTACACTAAGTATGCATGTCCCCTTCTTTGTCACTTTCACATGGAAGGTTCAAACCCAACGCCTTTTCCCTTTGAGTATGGAGTTAACATTGGTGTCACATGTACTTCTCTTGAAGTTGATTCCACTTCACATCATCAGTTAGTTGATAGTCTCTTATATTTAACTCATGCTCATCTTAATATTTCCTTTGTTGTTGGTCTTTTTTTCCTGTATACACAAATACCCTAGGAAATCCATTGGAAAACAACTAAAAGGATACATAAATATGTTATGGGTACAACTAATATTGAGATACATTACATCTTAGGGGGGACTCCTTTGTTCATTTGTTTCACTAATACATATTAGGCAAGATACCCTCATGATTAGAATTCTACTAGAGGTTATGTTTTTAGCCTTATTATAGGACCTATCACTTGGGATTATAAGAAATAATAGTTTATTGTTCTTTCTTCAATAGAAGTTGAATACTGAGAAATGGTTAATACAACTCAAGAATCCTTGGAGCTTTGATATATCTTTCAAAGTTTGGATTCTAGCAGTAGCATCCAACCACCCTCTTGTGTGACAATCATAGTTCCATCAATCTCACCAGAGATATAGTTCAACATCAACACAACATACAAATCAAGATGCACATGCACTTCATCAAAAATATCATTCATGATCGAGCTATTGAGGTGTTATTTTTCCCTATAGAATATCAAGGTGCAAACATTTTCAAAGAGTCTCGTACAAAGGAAACATTTTTGAAAGTTTGATCTATGTTAGAAGTTCAATAAGTTTTCATTAAGGGGGGATAAGCTCGAATTCCCCCTTACTTCTCATATTGTGTCCCCCTTGAAAATCCTTCGATCCTATCCCAGGTTATTCTTAAGGAGGGATGTTAGAATAGTATGAAACTTAGGAGTTAGCTAAAATCAACACTATATAATGTGTCATTAGGTAAACACGTGTTTCATTACTATGAATTATTAGTCATTTGTCATAATTATTAAATTAAATTATTGTTTATTAATTCTCCATGTCATGAAGTTGATTTATTCAAGATCCACTCCTTGGAAAAGGCCTTCCTATGGGCCTTGACCATAAAACATGAGGTGAATCCTTGAATCCCCTATCCTCAAATCCACTCTAAGTTTTCCAAATATGGTCCTTCTCATTCTCAATCTTCAACTGCTTCCCCATCCACTTCCGAAAATTATTCCATATTCCAGTACTTAGTTTAGTGCTTGCAACTTCGCACCACTCGTCACCTCCTTGACAAATTCACGAACATATCACATTTTTCCCTAAGAGGCTACAAAATTGAAACACCAAATTGTCCAACTATTAAAATCTGACCATATTCAACCGTCCTCCTCCCCCTGTGCTTATCCTACATTTATTATTCCCAAAAAGAAGAATATTGAGTGAAATTTAGTTACCTATTAGTGATCCCTTAACAAATCCACCAATTAAAATTGATATCCCTTACCTTGGATTGAGGAGTTTTTGGATAACATAAAAGGTGTCTGCTTCTTCAACAAGATGGATTTGATATGCATATATCATCAAGTGTGCATGCATCCCACCCACATGTGGAAAAAAACATTCAAAACCAAGTTTAGTCTTTATTAATGGATGCTCATGCCATTCTAATTGACCAATGCACCAACAATGTTCATGAGGTCAATCATTGACATCTTATGACCTCATTTGGTTAAGTTCGTAGTGATTTATCTTGATGACATATTAATTTTCAGGGGGTCTTGAGAAGAACATCTTCAACATGCATGTAATGTGATTGAATTACTATGGGCACATAAGCTTCAACTTAATAAAAATAAATAATTGTTTGGGAAAATCTCATTCCAATATATAGGATTCATATTTGAAAGAAAAATGGTGCACCTAGATTACTCTCAGGTCCAAGCATTAGCTAACTAGTGAGCGCCCTCCAATGCACAAATGTTGAAAATATTTATGGACATCATTATTTTTTACAGGAATTTTGTATCCAATTTTTCCCAGTTGACTCATCTATTGCATCAATTATATAATCAAGCTAAGTTTCAATGGTATGCATAATCTCAATTCCATTTTGAGATTTTAACTCAAACATTATGTTATGCACCATGTCTATGATTACAGGAGGTAGAGAAAACCTTTAAGATCTTGAGACAAATTCCTCACAATTCTCTATTTGGGACATACCTGAAAAGGGACATCACATGGTGGCATACCATTCAACACTGACAGAACAAATATTAATTACACCACATACGATAAGGAATTCTACATTGTAGTGCAAGCGTTGAAGCAATGGAACAATTATATTCTGGGTGACTTTCCAAATTTGTTGTCAGAAGTAGAGACACTTATATATCTATAGAGGGATGAATTAGGACACTAGGAAGGGAGTGCCCCTTTACTTCAGCACTCAACATGAGGACACCCAATTTCTATAGTAATAAATACATTAATGTTTTTTTGCAAGTCAATATAGTTTTGTTTGTGAATAGAAGTCTCGAGTGCTACTTGGTAGAGAGATACATAATAAAGGAACTATGCCAGTGAATTTATTTTCTTTACAACCATCTCTATTCTTATACGCAAGGATATTTAGAATTCTAGTTTATAATGTATGTGTGTTATTCCATTTCTCATGAAACAACTCTCACTAGTCTAGTTGGGAAGAGAGTTGCATAAATAAAGCAACAACTTCTTTTGTAACTACAAATAATCCATAGGAACAAGTCTCCATGTTTAGTAATAAAGGGATCCCCTCTCTTTTGGAATAGGATGGTATTTTCTATGTGTTATCATTTCTCTTATATTCTTGCTAAATTTTCTCTATGTTATCATTTCACTTACATGCTTTCTACATTTTTTGCGTGAATTCTCTCGTTATTTCATTTTACCTACCCACCTAGTCTCTTTCAGTTTTTCCTTCTTCTCTCAACTCCAGATCACCTTATTTTTTATGGTGCAATTATTAGTTAAATTTCATTGATGATTTTTTTTATGCACTTGGGTTTACTTCTTAAAACTTAAGAGCAAAGTGTTTGACAATTTTTTGGCCTACAAGGACATTGTAGAAAAATAATTTAGACAATAACTTCAAAGGTTAAGAACAAGTAATAGAGGGGAATATGTGAACAAAAACTTTACAAGTTATTGCACTTCATAGGGCATCCAAATGCAACACACTCTTCCATATACACCATAAACAAATGTTGTTGTTGAGAGAAATAATGGTGCATTAAAAGAAACGACTAATTGTATGATCTAATCTAAGGGATTAAATCATAATAATTGGATGGAATCCATTAATTATGCAAATCACATAGTAAAGTGCACTCCTACTAAGGCTCTAGAACATATGACACTAGAATAATATGTAATAAAATTAATCCAAATGTAAGTCACTTATGTATATTTGGGAGTGTAGCATGGGTTCACATTCTTGATGAGAAAATGAAAGATTTACAACCTAGAAGAGAGAAGTGTATTTTTGTTGGATACTAGGAAGAGGTAAAAGGTTACAAACATTTTCAACATCATTGCAAAAAAAATATTATTATAAGATATGTTATATTTAATCAAAATCTTTCATCCCAGGACCCTAATTCATTCTTTATGTCTTCTTCAACTTTCGATCCATATTCAACATTTTCACCCTCTTCTATTGCTATTCTGGTTTCCTCTTCCTCTGATGATGAAAATTAGGATGGAAATTGACTTATTCCTACTCACCTTCCTCTATATAAGTCCAATTAACATGAACCTACACTAGCACCATCTCTTCATAGATGCATCTGTTCAACATGATAAGTAGTTGGTGATCTTGTCGATGATCCTTAAAGTCAACATTAGATGCATTGATATTCTTAGGGACCTCTTCTCTTTTGGATCGAGTTTCAAAGACTCATGATGAAAATAAATTTGTAGAAGCTTCAAGCCATGTAGTTTGTGATACAACAATGAATGAAGAGTATCTCTCATTAAGAGAGAAGGATGTTTGTGATCGTGTACCTCTTTTGAAAGAAAGAAAAATTGTTAGATGTAAGTGAGTCTATATAATTATGTATACATCATATGGAAGTATTGAAAGACACAAGGCCCGATTAGTTCCCAAAGGGTTATCTCAAGTAGAATGAATTGACTATAATGAAACATTTTCCCATGTAGCCAAAATGAACCACTTGTGTGTTCCCCTATGTGAGGTTCACCTTATTTTTATTAGGGATGTACATGCCTCTTCATGTGAAGACCATTTTTGGATGGTGAATACCATTCACAACATATAGTGCCACTTATATTGGCCCACTTTGTTGAAGCAGGTGGAGAAATTCATGTAATCTTGTTCATTATGTTCACAAAGTAAGTCATCTAACCATAAGCATAGGATTGACCTGCCATTACCCATACCACCATGTCGATGAGAATCTATTTCCATGGAATTTTTAAGTGGTCTAGAAATTACTCTTCACAAGAACTATGAAATTAGGGTAGTCATATGCATTTTTTCTAAAATGGCGCTCTTCATCCCATGCCATGAAATCAGTTATGCTGCACAGATTATTGTTTTGTTCTTCAACATATTTGGAAACACTTTGGACTACCCAGTAGTATCATATCTAATCGGGACTCTCACCTCATCAACATTTTTTGGCACACTCTTTGTTCATTTTTGGGTTGTTAGCTCCATTTCTCCACTACATTCCACCTACAGATAGATGGGAAAAGAAAGGTTGTTAATCGAACTCTGGTTCATTATCTTCGTAGTTATTTTTTTAAAAACAAATAGTGGGATTTCAATTTGCATATTATCTAATATAGCTACAATTGAGCCACCCACTCTTCCGCTAGTTGCTCACCCTTTGGTGTGTTCCTTTGTTTTCATCTCCTTAGTCCCTTAGATATTTCTCTAACTATTACTTCCTCAGACTCTAAAAATCACCAATAGTGACAAAAATAATCACAATGTTTCCTTGACAATAAAAATCAGTTCCACAGTGAGGTTGCATTTGCTTTGAAATCCTCCCAAGAATGTGCTAGAAAGTGCCATGATAAGAATCACACCCCATGTCATTCCAACTAGGTAATCACGTCTCGCTGCTCTTGCATAATTGTTTTTAAAAGGTTTCCATCACAAGTTTCACATGTGGTCCATACACAGTGTTGGAAGGCATTGGAAAGAATGTGTATCGTCTAGTTTCTCGCACAACCTGACACACATGATGTGTTAAATTTTAATGATATGAAGTTTTCTTATCCTCCTCTTCTCAAAGAAGAAGTTATAGATCAACAAACTTTC
The DNA here is from genome assembly GCA_900067695.1 of Picea abies. NCBI lineage: Eukaryota > Viridiplantae > Streptophyta > Pinopsida > Pinales > Pinaceae > Picea > Picea abies. The sequence continues at coordinate 6,362 of CBVK0103153592.1, forward strand.
AACAACATATCATATTTGTAGCCTCCTCTACTTGTCAATAAAATTATGGATTCACAAGTAAGTCCCACACATTACAAGAAATATATTTCATATGTAGTCAACAAAAACGTAGAGATTTCCACTTAATCTCGGTGGTTGTTTACTCAAACAATGTACCGTAAGTTTCCAAATTTGTTGTCAGAAGCATAGACACTTATATATCTAGAAATTAGGCCATGAGTAAGGGTGTGCCCCCTTCCTTCACCACTCAGCATGAGGACACCCAATTTCTATTGTAATTATCCCATTAATCTTTGTTTGCAAGTTAGTATGTGAGTCAATTTTGTTTGTAAATAGCACTCTCTAGTGCTACTGGGTAGAGCGCTACATAATAAAGGACATATTCCAATGAATTATTTTTATTAACAAATCTCTCTAGTATTATATGTAGGGTTCTTTAGAATGCTAGTTTAGAATGTATATGTGTCATTCCATTGCTCAAGAAACAACTCTCACTAGTTTAGTTGGGCAAATAGTTCCATAAATAAAGAAACCACTTCTTTTGTAACTACAAATAATCCCTAAGAACAAGTTTCCATGACTAGTAATAAAGGGATGTTCTCTCTTTTGGAATAGGATAATAGTATTTTCTATGTTTTATTATTTCTCTGATATTCATGCAACATTTTATTTGTGTTATCATTTCTCTTACATTCTTTCTACATTTTCTGTGTTAATTCTCTTTCTTTTTCATTTTACAAGTGCACCTAGTCTCTTCTAGTTTTTCCTTCTGATCTCAATTGCAGATCATCTTGTTTTTTGGGTGCAACTATCTCTTCACTTTCATTGATGAAGTTTTTAGATGTTCTTGGTTTTACTTCTTAAAACATAAGAGTAAAGTGTTTGACAATGTTTTGGCCTACAAGGCCCTTGTAGAAAAATAATATAGACATTAACTTCAAAGGTTAAGAACAAATAATGAAGGTGAATATATGAACAACAACATTAAAATTTACTTCATTGCACAAGGAAGCCAAATGGAACACACTCTTCCATATACACCAAAACAAAATGTTGTTGTTTTGAGAAAGAATGGTGCGTTAAATGAAATGGCTAATTGTATGATCTAAGCTAAGGGATACAGTCATAATTATTAGTTGGAAGCCATTAATTATGCAAATTACATATTATAGAGTATTGCGACCAAGTCTCTAAAAAATATGACCCTAGAATAATCATGGAATAAAATTAATCCAAATGTAATTCACTTAAGGATTTAAAGCCTAAAAATGAGAAGTGTATTTTTGTTGGATATTATGAAGAGGTCAAAGGTTAAAAACTTGTTCAACATCATTCCAAAGGAATTTTTATTAGAAGAGATGTTAAATTTAATGAAAAACTCTTATCCTAGGAGCCAAATTCATTGTTTATGTCTTCTTCGTTTTTCTAGCCATCTTCAACATTTGCACCATCTTATGTTCCTATTCTAGTTTCCTCTACATGAGGTGATGACAATGAGGTTGGAAATCCACCTATTCCTATTCACATTCCTCTATATGTGTCCAATGAATGTGAACCTGCACCAGTACCATCTCTTCCTAGATGGGTTCGTTTAACACAAGAAGTAGTCGGTGATATTTTCGATAATCCATCAAATCAACATCAGATGTCCTGATATTCCTAGTGAGCCTCTTCTCTTATGGATCAAGCTTCAGAGAATCATGATGCAGGAAAATTTGCAAATGCTTCAAGCGATCTAGATTTGGATCCAACAATGAACGAAGAGTATCACTCCTTAATGGAGAAGGATTTTTGTGATCTTGTACCTCTTTTGAAAGAAAGAAAACTTGTCAGATGTAAGTGGGTCTATATAATTATGTATACATCATATGAAAGTTTTGTAAGACACAAGGCCCAATTAGTTCCCAAAGGGTTATCTCAGGTAGAATGAATTGACTATAATGAAACATTTTCCCATTTTGCAAAAATGAATTCCATATGCCTTGTTCTAGCCCTTGTTGCCTCACATAAATGGGAGGTCCATCAGATGGATGTTAACTCTACCTTCTTGCATGAGTATTTGAAAAAAGAAATATAAATGAAACAACCTCTTGGCAATGTCTAGAATAACTCTAGCCTTGTCTATTTCCTTAAGAAATGTTTTTATGGTATTAATAAATCTAGTCAAGCTTCATATGCTAGTATGGAGAATTTGTTTCTTGATACCATATTTTGTATCTATCATTATGACCCTAATGTCTATACTAGGAAAGTACAAATACATCTCGTAATCATTTTTCTTCATGTTGATGACCTTATCCTCACATGTAGTGATCCAAAAATTTTAAACAATGTTAAGATCAGCTTTAAGAAGAAATTTTAAATGACCAGCTTAGGGTATTTGCATTATTTCGTTGGCCTCCAAATTTTGCAAACCAAGGAAAAAAATTTTCTTTCCCAATATCACTATGCATGTGCCCTTCTTTGTCACTTTCACATGGAAGATTCAAACCCAACCCCTTTTCCATTTGAGCATGGAGTTAAACTTGGTGTGAAATGTACTTCTCCTGAAGTTGATTCCACTTCACATCATTAGTTAGTTGATAGCCTTATATTTAACTCATGTTCATCTTAATATTTCCTTTGATGTTGGTCTTGTTTTCCTGTATACACAAATACCTTAGGAAATCCATTGTAAAACAACTAAAAGGATACATAAATATGTTATGTGTACAATTGATATTGAGATACATTACATATTAGGGGGGAATCCTTTGTTGGTTAGTTTCACTGATACATATTATGCGAGAGACCCTCATGATTAGAATCCTAATACATGTTATGTTTTTATCCTTGGTACAAGACCTATCACTTGGGATTATAAGAAATAATGGTTGATTATTCTTTCTTCAATAGAAGTTGAATACTGAGAAATGGTTAATACAACATAAGAAGCCTTGTGGCTTTGATAGATACTTTTAGAGTTTGGATTCTAGAAACAGCATGCAACCACCCTCTTGTGTGACAATCAGAGTTCCATCAAGCTCACAAAATATATAGTTCAACATCAACACAACATACACATCAACATGCACATGCACAATTAGAGTTCCATCAAGTTTATCAAAAATATCATCCATTATTGAGTTATCAAGGTGTTAGTTTTCCCTATAAAAGATCAAGGTGTAGACATTTTCAAAGAGTCTCATACAAAGGAAACATTTTTGAAAGTTTGATCTATGTTAGAAGTTCAATAAGTTGTCATAAAGGGGGGATAAGCTCAAATTTGTTCATAAGGAGGGATGTTAGGATACTATTACACTTAGGAGTTAGTTAAGATCAACTCTGTATAATGTGTCGTTAGGTAAACATGTGTTTATTTAGTATGCATTATTAGGCATTTGTAGTTATATAATTTAACAACCATCATATGTTCTCAGCATAGAGTGACTTGATAGATCATATTCTCCTTGATTTTAACCACTACATTGATCTATGTTTTAACATATAATTGGTCCATGATCTGTATTTAGATAGCATGCAGGGTCATTTGTTGATGATTAATTGTGATGAAATCTCTTTTATATTCTCTTTAATATTTTATTTTCCATTAATAAATTTCTTCAAGTGACAACATTGGTCGAGGTCATGGATGTCTCCCCATATGGTTTTTACCATAGAAAAACATCAGTATATTTATCTCTAATCTAGTTGTGTGAGTGGTTACTAAAGGTGTTCATGATTTATTGGAATACATGTGTTGTTGAATACTTGTATCATAGGTTTGTGAGTTTCCTCCATAGTCCCTTGAACATATAGATTAACACATGCTTAAGAAGATAAGGACATTCATCCACTACATCTAAATCCACCAAGATGGAGAGAGTTGGATCTTCCTTAACCAACTTGAACTATTTGGCAGAAAGAACCCAAGATTAGATTTATCTTGAATGGGTTATTTTATGTAAGAGTCATGTAATAAACCTACAAGAGGATCTATAATCTAAGTAAAATGAAATACAATTTGAGAGAAGAGAAGATAAGAATACTCATAGGATCAATGTGATAATGATTAATTTATGGAAGAAGAATTATCATCCAACGATGAATGAATAACAATTACACTATAATGCAATAAACACAATCTATAATAATTATCCATGCAACTATGTTATGCTTAAGAATAGGAAAACCATAAGAAAAAATTCCTTAATTAGCTAATGTGATTTCATGAGGGAGTTAACTTAGATTTGACTAGCCAAGTGCAGTTGCTCATCCATGAAGGGTCTTCTCAGGCACGTGTGCACTTATTATGTCTGCAATGGAAAAAATAAGTTCTTTATCTCCTAGAAAATAGGATTGACCCTAGAATTACATAATGAAGCACTCCTATCTCTCGAAAGGTGGAATTTGTCTCAAAAACATAACTTGAATTATTGGATGAATCTCAAGTGGGCTCTAACTGAAAGAAAATTCTTCTTATGAGGTAACATGAATATGCACTCAAGTCAATATGATGCATTTAGAATGACCCTTTGATTAGGGATTCCTTCTATGAATTTCCTATCTTCATTGGGTGTGACTGCATTTGTTGAGAGGTAACATGAGTATGCACTCAAGTGAAGACAATGCATGTTGATAGACCCTTTGATTAGGGATTCCCTGTATGAATTGTAAGTTTTAAACCTGCGAAGTAAAGCAATGCATATATATTCTT
>CBVK0103153721.1:0-11543 GCA_900067695.1 Picea abies
AATCTCATCCAATGAATGGGATCTCCATGGGTTCATCAATGAACAAAGTAATTAATGACTCTCTTGCATTCAACTTGATCCAACAGACGAAAATCAAGGAAATCAATGGTTCTGATTCACTCAGAACCCCGAATCCACACGATAATTAGCAGTCTTTCCCAATCTCCTCAAATTGCTCAACAGGCGGGGCTCACGACAAAATATATGGTTGAGACCTTATCAGTTTAACTCGTTGCTAGATCAACGACTCATGTCCATCTGAGTTTTTTCTATCGGTAAATACCACCTCCCACGAGCTTGTGGTTCTTCCCAAATGGTTCTTTTCGAACTGGAGTTTCCGATAGATTCGACAGTAATTATATTCCCAGAACTAACGATCAATATTTTCTTGGGATCTTAGATCTGCTCAATAGTTAACGGGTTACATGAATCCGATAGGGTTTTCTATCAGTCTAGACCCATGTCGAGATCAATGGCTCATATCTCATTGGTCGAGACTTCAGGCAGATCTACGATTCTATTCCATTCATACTTTCCTATCGAGCTTTCTCCATCGGAAGTTCCTTCCACACATGCTTTGTGGATCTTTATGAACATCGCGTTCTAACAAGCCGAGCGAAAATGACCAACAAAGAGATGTAAAGTCCATATCTCATCAGTTTGACCTCTCGGTGAATCAAAGACTCTCGTTGACTAGGAATAATCCCATTGAAAATTTCACCTTAGCAATGCTTATGGGTTTTTCGAATGACCCTCTTTTCGAAAGCTTACATCTCCGATGAACGATCATATTCAACTATCTGCATCAAATGTACGGCTGAGGTTCTCTTGAGGTTTAAGCAGGGAACTCAAACATGGGTACATGATGATTAGAGGCAACCCGAATCTCTGACTTCTTTGCATTATCTGCAAGGATTTAACCTAGACTCATAGAAACTTTGGCCCACATCCCCAATACATGGGTGACACATTCGAGTGGCCCCTAGAGTGAATATTTTCTCATCCTATAATCTTGGGGAAAACAAAGGGTTACAAGCTTCCATATCAGGCCTCCTATACACACTCACCACATATAATCAACCAATCTTAGGAAGAAAATCATTATACAAACAAGACTCATAATTTAGCAATCATTCAACATTTGAAGGTTTTCCTGTAAGAACAAAATGCAAGATTCACATTCATTAACAACATTTACCAAATGCATCTAGAAACACTTATTTGTTTCAGGTCAAATTCCAACTTGCCAACTAATTAAGGGTGAATTCCTTTCCACCCAATCATAGGCTCTATTGCACCTTTGTTTTCTACAACAAGCTACCCTTGTGCCGCACCATGATACCACCAGGGGACTCTCACAAGTTGGTTTTTAGGTTACCATAATACCACCAGGGGACTCTCACAAGTTGGTTTTTAGGTTAAGGGTTTGGCCATGAAGGTTGTTCTTCTTCACTTCATTGGAAACCATAGAAATCCCCTCTTCCCACTGAGTCTAGGGCCACCACAAGCTTATAGGGTGCCTTCCCAAATGGATTTCCTCTGCACAAGGGAGTCCTTTAACTTCTATATAGTCCCTCAACACCCTCCCCTTACCAGTGTCAATTTATTTCCAACAAGCACCAACCCGCAACCCTCTCTGCTCTAGTATGAATCGTGGTATTCTCTACTCCAATGTCAACTACGAGTTTCCTGGAAAGATTCCCATTTTCTTCACAAGAACTTCCCATATTTCTCTACTCTGGTCAGGATTGTGTTCTCTCTCTTGAGCCCATTGCTCCTTCACACTACTTCCGTGCTTGCTCTACCTTCCCCTTCCCCCAGTCCGGGACATTCATTTTTCCTCTGGTTCCTCAACTTGCTTATGTTAGAAGCAACCTTGGGAGTAAAGCTATTTAATCTAAGGGGCACCTCCATGGTACTCCTGGTCAACAACTTCAACCAACTCAGTCACTCCTCCATGTACATTTCTGAAGGAAATCACAACTACCCCAACCACCGGGTCTGATTTCCTTTAACGAGCTTTATTGTGAACAAGGCGAACATGGTACTTCAGGAAGGTTTAGTCATTTGAAGTTATTCAAGTGGGGGTTGGGATTATTAGAAAGAGAAGGCAATTATTTGTCCCCCCCCACCAATTCCTACTTGTGGTATCATGTTCAGTACTGCAAGGATTCCCCTTCAATCAACTGGTAGGTAATTTCATTAAACATAAAAGACAATTACAATGTTCATCAATTACAATAATAAAGTCTTAATCATAATTACAGACTTGGGGGGAAACATGGCATCACATTCGCCTCCCCCTTAAAGGAAACAATGTTGTCGATGTTTTTCCACCATATACACAGTTTTATACAAAGAATAAAAATGGGTATGCCTTCCTCATGGCATCCTCCAGTTCCCATGTGGCCTCTTCTACTCCAAAGTGCTTCTATTGCATCTTGACCTGCACATTAGCTCAATTATGGAGAAATGTCTCTCTCTTGTCCAAGATGCATTAAGGCTCATGTTTGAATTCTCCCTCTGGTTCCACCTATATCACAGTGCAATCAATAACATGATTAGAATCATGAATATACTTCTTAAGTAAAGATACATGGAACACATTTTGAGCTTTAACAATAGGTGGTAGAGAAAGTCAGTATGCTATTGGGCCCACTCTTTGTAGGACTTCAAATGGTCCACAATAGTGGGGCGCTACCTTGGCACAAGTTCCAATTCTTAGGGAGCTCCTCTTGGGCTTCACCCTGATATACACATGATCTCCCACCTTGAATACCTTGTGAGTTATTTTGTTATCTACATAGCTTTGTTGTCTGTCCCGGGCCACTTTCAGATTTTTCTTAATTTTGATCACTTCCTATTTCATCTCCTTCAACCGATCTAGTCCAAGTGTGATCTTGTCTACCGAATTGTCCTAACTAATCATAACTCTACACTTCTTTCCATATAGAGCCTCAAATGGGCTCATCTTTAGTGACTCTTGGTAGCCATTATTGTAGGCAAATTCTACCAAGGGTATATATTCTTCCCACTACTTGGGCTTATGCATAACATGCATCCTTAGCATATCTTCCAACACTCTATTTACCCTATCACTTTATCCATTTGTTTGGGGATGGTAGGCTATGTTGAATGCTAATTACATTCCAAAGCCCACAAATATGCTTTCCATAAATTCGATGTGAATTTCGCATCTCAATCTGAAATAATGGTCTTATGCATACCATGCAATCTAAAAATTTCCTTTATAAAAACATCAACAATATCTATAGCTTTAAAAGTGGACTTGCTTGGAATAAAATGAGTTGCCTTACTTAGTTTATCCACCACCACCACCATGATTGCATTGTGTTGCTTAGCTGGTCTCACACTTTGCTAACCATACAAACTTCACCTCCTTTCTCTGCAATGAAGTCATGGGATGATTGATGGAAAATCCTTTAATAAACCTTTTTTTTATATTCAACTAATCCCATAAATGATCTTACCTCAGATATATTCTGAAGGCTTGTCCAATCCACGATTGCCTTAATCTTTTGTAGATCAACAACCACTCTTTGTTTGGAAATTATGTGACCCAAATATTGGATCTCTCTATGAAAGAAGTCACATTTGTTATATTTAACATACAACTGGTGATCTCTTAAAACTTGTAGTACCAACCTAATATGGTCTTTGTACTTGCCCTTGATATTGGAATATACCAGGATATCATCAATAAACACAATAACAAACTTGTCCAAATACTTGTTGAGAATGTTATTCATCAAACACATATAGGTGGTTGGTGCGTTGGTAAGCCAAAAAGGCACCACCACAAATTCATAATGTCCATACCTCGTTCTAAAAGTCATCTTATAGATGTCTTCATCCTTGATTCTGACTTAGTGATACCCAAATCTCAAGTCTATTTTAGAAAATACTATAGCTCCTATGAGTTGATAAAAAAGATCATTAATATAGGGTAGTGGGTACTTGTTCTTGATGGTCATCTTTTTCAAATGCCGGTAGTCGATACACAACCACAAGGTACCATCCTTTTTCTTAACAAACAACGTTGGTTCTCTGCATGGGGACACACTTAACATGATATACCCTTTATCCATCATCTATTTTAATTACACCTTTAACTCCACCAGGTTTGGCGTACTCATTATTTACAATACTTTAGATGCTGCTACCACTCCTGGTACAAGGTTTATGGAAAAATCGAGATCTCACTTCGGAGGAAGTTTGGGTACCTCCTTTGGAAATACATCTCTAAATTCCTACAACACCATGTGATCCTCAATCTTCAACTTATTATTCTCTGCCGCATTTAGCACTTGTATTTCATACAAGGGACACCCATTTTGGCTAAAGTTCTTTAGTTGTAATGCTGATATTTGCCTCACCGATGCAAAATTTTGAATGCCCTACAACACCCTCATGTTGCTTTCACTATATTCACATTCTAAGATTTTGTGACAATCCAATTTTTCTTTGTGGACAGCCAGCCTGTGCATGCCTACCAATACATCATATGAACCCAAAGGTAGGATATTTAAGGTTGTTTGTGTATGCAACCCATTCATTTCAAATGGGCACGCTTCAATAATTTCCGTCACCTTCTGCTTAGTTCCTATGGCTAGCTAAACTAACCACAATTTTTCATGTTTTTTACTCTATAAGACACATGCTTCAAAAGCTTGGGGCTAAATATAGCTACTTTTAGAACTAGGGTCAATCAAAATAGAAATGGGTTTTTTGGAAATTATACCTTCTAGTTCCACCACTGAAGCTTGGTGATTTGCATGTCGATTCTCGATAGTTGCATAAATTTGTGACACATTCCTGGCCACATCATTAACAGTAGTAGCCTCTTGAACATTGTAAACTCTTGTACTGTCATGCTTCCCATGAGGGAAGTCCCTCAATAGATGTGCTTCTCCACAACCCCAACATTGTAGAGATCCTTTCTTCTGCTCCTCTACTTTCTCCCTTACTTGCTCAGTTGGTCTGTTCCCACATTGAGACGAAAAATTCTACCAGTGCATACTTTTGGTCGGATGGATGAGTTTAGCACCTCTTTTTGGGTTTTTATATTGGGATGGTCTAAATCCCTTCCTCTATAATCTAGGCCTATCCTTCCTTTTCCAATCCTCAAGAGGTTCCTGCCTATGCTTGGATTGGTCATAACAACATTTGGCCTTTCTAATGGCATCCTCTAGTGTCTTAGGCTCGTTGAACTCAATCCTATCCTGATAAGATTATGGTAATCCACTGAGAAAACATTGTGTCCTTTCTTTCTCATCCCCGAGGCAAGAAACTTACCTCAACAACTCCAAGAACCTCTTGGCATAAGCATCCATGGTAAGTTTCCCTAACTTATGTTCACATAACTCTTTAATTTTACCATCATAATACTTTTATGATAAATATACTTTCCTGAAATATTTCTCAAACTTTTTCCAGGTTAGCTTACTTTCCTTTAATCCATTAACATCCTTAAGGTCTTCCCACCGTATGGAAGCTCCTCCATTCAGATTGAAAATGGCTATCTTTTCCTTTGTATTTTTTGAGTAATTATGTACTAGAAAATACTTCATTAATCCTAGTAAACATACCTCATCCTCCTCTCCTTTCTTGATTTGTCCATCAAAGTAGGCAGATTTTCCTTCTTGAATTCCTTCATCAGATAAATCTAAGAGTGTCTATTCTTATTTTATTGGGAATACTTGACCTAGTGTCATTGTTGGCCAACTCTTTTGTAGTGGTCTTTCCATTAGACAACTCCATGGAAGAGTCTCCACTAGCTAAATTTCTCTTAGCACCTCTGTGCCTTTTCCTGGAGAGACTCCTCCCCACAATACCATGAGTTGGCCCATGCTTCTGAATATCTGATGGGTTTTTCATCTTCTTAGACTCCTTTCATCTTGTATTGTTGGTAGCGGGACCTTGCTGCAAGTGATTTTGGATCTTGGACATACTTTGCAATAGTACTGCATTTAATTTTTCCTACTTATTTTGAGCTCTCATGAGCCTTTTATTGTATTCCTTCAGACTCCTCACCGTGGCTACCAAATATGGATCAGTTTCTCTAGCCCTTGTGCCATTAGATTCCTCATTTAAAAAATGTGAGGTCTCTTCCATACTGAGTTGCACCATTCACTTCTGTTTCTTTTTTCTTCTGAGTATCTCCTATGTGTTTTCAACAACAAGCCATTATTATCAAATCACATTTCAAATCATATGCAAAAATACTCTTGGCATTATCAAGGCTTCAATATGCCTTAATTGATTCGAACAAGGATTCTATTCCTGCTGTCAATCCTGTTTCAAAAACTGTGTTAGCACACACTATCATAATTAAATTATTCAACAGTAAAGACATAAACTTTCATCATGCAAGATACTACAAAATCCATTCATCCTTCTTGGCCCATTCAATCCTAGAGTTTGAACTTTTCTATGATACCAGTCTATGACACACTCGACCCCCTAAACCCTACTTAAGCTGGTGGATTGTCAAAATTTCTCTTCCCAAAAGACTCTGATCTCGAGTCTTAATCCAAAGGGTGGAAACCTGCTCACATGGAGCATTCTATCCACTATCTACGTAGTTAGAAATGGGTTCCATGCCATTAGGAATGGCCTTCCAAGGTCCTTTAGGCTTTACCTTCTACCATGTCATCTGTCCTACATGGATGCCATGGGGATTCTTGTTGATCAAAATTTGGTCACTTATATTTTCTTGCTCCTAGAATAATAAAAAAAATGATATCAGAAGAAGATTTTTTTTCAATGATTATAAGTTCATTGCGTAGCCCTTAGTATCAACTTCATCACACATTTCACAGATTCAAAATCCTAGTTTCTATGCTCAAGATATCCAAGTTTTCATCTAACCTGAAAAAAATGCTCATTCCATGTGGAACGAAGCTAATTTCTCTTGGAACTAAGAACTCATGGAACCATGATCAACATCTTGGAACCACATAATTTTATTCAAACTCGTGGAATTGCATTTAATCTTTTTGGAACTCTCAATCTCTTGGAAATTCTTACTGTATACTTAAAATCCTCTATAAAATTCTTATTTTATTCCAAACAACTCTCGAAACTTGGTTCTCTGTGGGATCAAGGTCCCTTCCACCATTCTCCTATTCCTTATCTCTCACTCTCCCTCACACCTGACTCCACCACACTTAAATCCGCACCCCCTTACTCTACCCTCACCTCACTTCTCACTCCTTATATCCCTTCCCTATACCTCATCCTCCCCTCTTGCGAAACTTAGATTACTTTTTAAAGTGCTTACCCCATGTTCATCATTTATCGAGTTCAGTCCTCCCTCACTTCTCCAACCCGCCATGCTCCACACCCACCATACTCATCACACCCACCATACTCCTCACACCCGCCATACCCATATTTTCCCACCCCCTCACTCCACTCTACTCCATTCCCCTCCACCCTCCACACCATGGGTTGGTGGGCTCCATCACCTCTCTCACTCCCCAACCCATGAACCCGACTCCACAACCCATACTCCCCCCCACGTCACTCTACCTCACCTTATCCCTCCGCCACCTACACTTTTACCCTCCCCGCACATTACCCTCACCTTCCCTCTTCCTACTTCCATCTTCTTCCCACACTTCCATGAATCATTAACCAATCAAATTACTCCATGTGGAAACCACTCATTTCATGACACATGGTAGTTAATTATTCATGACACATGGCAACTCTACACCAATCGGGTGATGACACATCGTGACGAATAGGAGTATGACATGTGGCAACCAACTAGGTGGTGACATGTGGCAGATTGTAATTACCTATAAAAAAAAACGTGGAAGCTAACTCATCATCGAATCATCGCCACTGGGAAGTGACTAGGCATAGGTGGAGGATGACTAGGTAATTAAAATATTTAATTAGTTATTAATCCTCTAAAGGTGTCGAATGCCTTAATCTTCATAGCCTTCTCATGTTTCTTATTTAATTCATAATCAAGTTTTCAATATATACATCAAAATATCAAAGACTCCCATGCATGTGGGATACATATTTTCAACCAAAAAGTTGAATTTTAATGAGGAGGACGAAATTGAAATTAAGGGCTCAAATTGCCCCATGAAACTAATCGATGACTATTGAGTCTTCATGTTTTGGAGGCCATATCTCGATATCCGGGAGTCGGATTTGAGAAAACTTTACCTCATTGGAAAGTTAATTCGACGAGGAAGATGATGGAATAGTTTTCAAGGGATGAAATTGGGCATATTTTTCTCAAAAATTGAAAGAACAATCAACCATATTTTTATGGTGGGCTGATAAATCTGTTTGACACCTTGACTTCACAAGCTCATATCTTGAGATCCAGGAATTGAAATTGATCCCAAAAGGACTCGTTGGCAAGATAAGTGATGAATATCACATTTGAAATGATTTCCATGGCTGAGAAATTTAATATCACATATAGAAAATTAAAACACAATCCTCTCTTTAAAAGGAAAGTTAATTAAAATTTTCAAAATAAAAGTTTATTAAAAAACTTTTATTAAAAGACAAAAAGGGCCCACTTAAAGATACTAATGTTAATGGTGAAAATTCATTAATGATAATTTATTGAAGCATTAATTAAAACGATTATTCCAAGAAAGAGAAATCCCTAACTACTCAAGAATTTAGAAGAATCAACTTTTAAAAAGCAAGAAAGGGCTTCGTCAAGGGAGAGTTAGAGATAGAGAATGTTGCATTATTAGAGAAAAAGATTAGAAAAGAAGCATCCAACCATCAAATGCAACCAAACTTCTGATCAACAAAGAAAGGTCTCCATCTTCTCCATTATTCTTCTTCTTCTATACAAATTTCTCAGTGCTCTATGTTTGTATTTATGAAACAAGTATGGGGTTGAGTCTTGAGTGTTCTTTCTGGTATTCTTCAAATACTTTTCTTATATGATCAAGGAGTATTTACAACCATGTATGTGATTGTTATATATTTTGTGCATTATTGAATATTTTTATGAATAAAACTCTATAAAGAACTGCTTCAGGGTTTTATTTTAATGACTTCTAAAATCTTGGGATCTCTGAGGATGAGATTTTTGAAGTATTCCTATCAAATTCTTCTAGTATTAAATGCATAACTCATTTAAAGTTCTTCGAGATGATCATAACTATTATTTCCTTTTTCTTATGAGAAGATATGGATGCATCTACTATTTGTATGTGACTTTAATGGTTGTATATATGACGTTGAGCACAAAGATATTTTGATATTGAAGACTTCCTTCAATATTTCTACAATTAAAAGACTTATTGCTGCACATAAAGATCAGATCGGGATATTTAAGAATTATTCCATGTATAAATCAAAACAATAAAGATCTAAGGTTTTCTCTCTAGTATTCTCCTTCATCCAAGATATTCAAGACATGTCTTTTAGCCAAATTGGAGTACCACCTCTATAAAAACGCAGGGGGATTCATATCCTTGTGAAGTTGTTGTTTCAATATTAACCGATTCAAACATCAACATTTTTGGAAACCATATTGGATATTGATTTGTATTCAAGAAACCTAATACTTTTAAGATAAGATATTATTGGAAAACTAGATGCTTTCTGGTTGAAGTTTTGAAAGAAAATCAAAAGAGAGATTCAAAATGAACCTAGTTCTTGAAAACCTTGTTCAAAGAGCATTGAATGGCCTTGAATATACTATGTTGAAATTTCAGTCACAAATCAGTTGTGACAACTTTTATAAAAACACAGAATCATTCACGATTTGTGAGGATGATCTCCCCGGTGACTCCATCATTGAAACTCAAGATTTTAAAGAAAGATGCTTGGGTGACTCCACTAAAAAGATTTCAGGATTTCAAGAAGATCTATATGAAGACTCCTTCGAGGAATTTATTTCATGCTATGAAGATGTTTTTCCTTCTCCACTAGGACCAACAAAAGATATTCAAGATACAATAAAGGGAGAGGGTATCTAAAGAAATAAACACTTGCATAGAAGCCCACTCAATTTGCAAGGAAAAGTTCATCCCTTGCCAGATATTGCCATGGACAAGTTTCTATATTCTTCAGGAATACTTTAGAGGATGCAGAGAAACATTTGATTAAATCTGAAAATGCTTGTGAAATTTTTAATGTGGCTGAAAATGATGTTGCATGCTGTATTTTAATCTTAACTCTAAAGGAAGATGCTACTGAATGGTTTTATTTATTGCTGCCCAGAACCATCACTAGTTGGGATGTATTAGACAATTTATTCGTGGAGAAATATGTTCCAAGAAAATATCCATATTCCCTTTTCTTGAAGTTGGTTGAAATCCTTATGAACAAGGAAGAAACACCCAAAGATTTCACTTTCAGATTCGTGAAATTTCTTTATGAAATTCCTCGAGAAATGTTTCCAAACGATGTCATTATTTTCAGTTGTTATGAAAATGCTTTGCAATGTTTCCAAACGATGTCATTATTTTCAGTTGTTATGAAAATGCTTTGCGAGTGAATCTGAAATTTATATTGAAGCAAGAGGGGAAGTGCAACTGGAAAGAGTTAGTGCAACGAGCTCAAGTAATTGAAAGATATGTTCTTGAAACCGGTGCTAATATATTAAACTTCCTAATATATTTTCAAGGCAACAAAGGAATGGACTTTGAAGAAAATTTTGATGAAAGACATGAATTGTTTTTAGATCTTGTACTTGGAACTGAAAACAAAGACTATAATGTTTTAATTCAAGAAAAATATCATCCTCTACATGCTCCATTGAAGGGAATTTCAACCTCTCATGTGATCAATTTGAGAGTAATGATCATAATGAATTCAAAGATGAATACACGGATTTTATTCAATATAATCATGATGAAAACATTGCAACAAATTCTAAAATGGCACGATCTATTTATATCAAGCCACAAGAACAATGTCTAAATTGGACAAAAATAACTATTGGTAAGAGACATCATTTTAAATAAGATTCCTATGATGATGATTACTTGTCCGAATCAAAATTTAATGAAGAGGACATATTCCAAGTATCAAAAGAAGGGCATTTGCAAAATTTAATGAAGAGGACATATTCCAAGTATCAAAAGAAGGGCATTTGCAACAAGATGATCCATGGGAAATATGTTTTATTTCTGAATATAATGAAGTGGTTGATGAACAACAAAAGACAACCTTATAGTTCCTCACAAAATTTCACCAATAATCCATCTTTGCAACCTCCTCATGGAAGCACAGTCGTTGCATGAAGGAATAATCTTTTCAAGACATTGTTGATGAATCAAGAATCTTGGAAGCAGTTGGAGATAGCGAAAAAGATGAAAGTCTTCTTAGATTGGAAACTCCTCATCCAATAAAAGACAACAACATTCTTGAACAATCAATAATTGACTATATTGAATCATGGTTCCAAAGCTTTGTTGGCCAAACAATGCAATCTGATTCTCAACACACCTGGTTCAATTTTTCTCCAGTATTGAGAGTCCCCCTGACTCATTGGTACAAGCCTTAATATGTTCCATAATTCT
>CBVK0103153774.1:0-11512 GCA_900067695.1 Picea abies
ATCTCTTGTATTGTTGATCTTGCATATTGTTGAGGTATGTTCCATTGCTACATCTATTTGATTATTTATGCAAACACACATAAAAACCATCAGTATAAACCCTAGTGCAATCTAAAAGACCAACTTAGCAAAGTGTTTGATGAAATTCCAAAACTAGAAAACGTTTAAAAAATTCATGAAAAACGCAATTTTCTTGGCATCTTGGCTTGGGAACATTATAATACCATGGCCCATGCATCAGATGAAGATGCTATCCTTTGGAGGCCCTAGGAGTTACCATGGAGGACATGCCCCAACCCTTAGCCAACCAAATGATTTACTCTTGAGGCTAAAACGTCACTTTTGAGGAGGTTGGCGTCACCCTAGGGCTAGGGTTGTGGTGGTGGTGTTATTACTGCTTGATGCTTGACACTTTTTGATGGGAGAAGGCTTGGCGTGGAGGAGGAATACCTAGCGCTTGAGAGGGAGTCCCTAGAAGGCCCAACGACTTCCATCTTCTACTCCAATGACTTGCAAAAAGTGAAAAAAAGTTGCCCTAGGAGGGCGACGTTTTACTTTTAGGGTCTCTTTCATGTGTAAATTATGAATTAAATTTTATTGTTGTGTAAAAGGGGAAAAGTAAGGGTTGTTGACCCCTTACTTTGTGGTTTACATTAAAATTAAGTGGACAAACACTTGCGGTAGTATTTGTATAAATAAAGATCATTTTATTTCATTTTTATCATAAATCTCCCATCTTGGAGATGATTTTTGGCTGAAATTTGCACCCTACTTGGGAAATTTTGTCTATCTCTCTTGCTACTATATCTTGTTATGGTTTTCTTTGGCTATTGGATGAATAAGTAAGGCACTATCTTTCTTGGAGTCCATTTCTTACTTTTATGGTGGATTTTCTTGGTTAAAAGGAGTTTATGTTGTAATGCTTGGACTAGGTAAGGAATCTTTCATGTTATTGCTTCTTTTCTTGGTAAGAAGGTTATTTTGCTAAGCTTTTGGGGAGTATAAGGGCATATAACCCCACTAAGCCTATCATAATTGTCTTGGAATAATTTGTTGCACAAAGGAATACTACGAGGAGTAAAAGGGTTTACACCCTCTTAGGGTTTTCCTTAGTTAGTTTTGCTTAACTTGGGGAGTAAAAGGGATTACACCCCCAAGGAGGTAGCACAACTAGCTCTTTCATTTTTAAAAGACTCCATAACCCAATAGTTAAAGGAACTAATATCTTGCATTGGGATATGTATAATTATGAGATATTGTAATTATCTAAGTTGGAAACTTTTCCTTATGCTTTAAGCTTGCTTGAGCCACTAGGGTGTTTTGATTGGTCAAGGATATCTTGCTGCTGCTAAAAACTTATGCAACAACCATTAGGGCTGCTGAAAACTCTCTTTTTCAAGCTTAATTTCTCACTCTTTTACCACTAAAAATAGTTGGCAAGTTGCTACTGTTTATCTACTTGATATTGGCTATTGTTGGGAAATTTGTTGGCTAGTTTCTTGGGGTAAAAGTTGCTTCTGTAGTAAATATTTTCTACAGCCATTTGGATGCTCTTAAAAATCTCTGAAAACATCTCTTTGCAGCCTTGATTCTCCATCGAAACTAGTGCTAAAGTGTTGGAAAGTTATTTATTGGTTTGGTGCTTCATTATTCAATAATTACTTGACAGTTTTTATGTTTATTTTTGCAGTAAATGATTGGTTCCATTGCTGATATATATATTTGTTTACTTCTTTAATTTAGGACAACAAGATTCGATTGCTTGTCCCTCTGACATTTATGCTTGTATCTTGGTTATTTTTCTTGTCTCGGTCAGGTGTAACACTCTGGTGCAAGTACCCAAGGATTTTTCAACCATCCTCCATCCTTGAGACTCATTATCAAGCCTTTTTTCATTTAGTATATTGACCTATAGCGGCTCCACTTCAATACTCTCACTTTCTATTTCATTTCCCCCTAGGGTCACCCATGACTCCCCCTTGAGTCAGATTCTCCCTTCACAGAAGTGAGGGAGGGTTTATCTAAGGTGAAAGTGGGTAAACTCTCCCAATATTATCACCATCCAATGGATTGGGTCAGGATTTTCCCAACCTACAATTTACGCGATAACATTTTGGTGCCATTTCCAGGGAGGATTTTGAATCCTCTACTGAGCCCTGACAACACTTTGGCAAGCTATCCCAAATCCTTTCCCTAGATTTCCTGACAACTCCACTTAAAGGAAGTACCATTTCCTTTTCCCTTTCTTGATGAGTTAGAACTCATCTGGCGACTCCACTTGTGGAAAGTTCCCTTTCCCTTCCCTCCATTTTTGATGAACATTAAGTTCATCTAGTGAATCCATTGAATTGTCATCCTTGATAATGGAACCATGGCATCATGGGATTTACCATGGAATCTATGGACATGCTAATCGTCATCATGGTTGGTATCATTGTCTCCATTGTGAGCCATGAGACATGATCTCCTCTAGTTACCCCTAGGCATGGGAGGGTAACATGTACCTCCCTAGGTACCCCATATAACCCCCCTAGATACACTACATATTGACACACTTTCTCAAAAGCATGCATCTCGGCAAATAACATGGGCCAATAATATCCCTCTCTTATTATTTTAGGTGTTTTAGTACAAGAAACACAATCACCCCCACATGATCTTGATTGGAACTCATCCATAAGCCTCTTTTATTCTTCTTTACTCACACATATTAGAATGAGGCCATAGGGGTCTCTCCATTCTAAACCATCTTGAATGAAACAATACTCAGTAGATAGTGGTCTAGTATTTATTCTTTTGTGGCCTACCAAGTGATCTACACACAAAAAAAATCTTGAGAAAATATATGATGTCTATGTATCACTCATCCTTCTCAAGCTCCTTAATCACTGTGGAAGTATTATCAACAAAATTAACAACCGAGGTTTTCTCATTACCTTCAACGAACATCATTGCTATTCCTTGTTCGTTCACTATCTTTGTGGATTTTATTTGCAAATCATATTCATCTATCTTGGAATAACATTTCCCTCTAATACCCAAACAATATTACTGTGCTAACATATCCTTTACTGCAAAATCAAGGACTTGGGCTATGATCATGGAATAACCTACATACGTTCTAAAGTGCTTCAAAGAATGAACCAAATCATATGCTTATTTCTCCTTGGAAGAATACTTTAGTTCAGAATATCTAATGTTCTTACTCATGAAAACAATAGATTGCTCCATGTTATCATCATTCTTTTGCAGGAGCACTCCAACAATAGTATCCTCAAAACAAACGAGAATAAAGTGAATTCTTTAGAGTAATCAGAACTCAATAAAACATGGGAGGAAATGAATTCTACTTTGATCTTCCTGAAGGATTTTATACTCTCCTCATCCCATTTGAAATGACAATATTTCTTCAGTAAATTCAATGACGGTTTTACAATTTTTCCGAATTTAGGGATAAACCCCCTGATGAAGTTTATCTTACCAAAGAACGATTGCATGGCCTTTTTATTTTTAGGAATAGGGATCTTCTTTATGGATTCTACTCTAGCAGGAACAACATGAGTTCTTTCCTTCGAAATGATACGGCCCAACAACTTCCCATGATTGACCCCAAAAATTGACTTCTTTGGATTTAACGAAATCCATTATCTATGGTACCTTTCGAAAAATTTCCTTAGATGATATATATGAGAACCTCTATTTTTTGAAAATATTGTAAGATCATATTGATATATCTCAATCAATTTACCAATCAAATCTATGAATGCAAAATCCATTTCCCTTTGAAATGTAGATCCAGTATTAAGTAATCCAAATGGCATCTTGAGGTACTCAAATGTCCCCCACGATGTTGTTAAAGTTGTCTTATGTTGGTGTTATTTCTTAAATAGGACCCGATTATACCCAGAAAAACCATTCAACATAGAAAGCACATCTCTGCTCCAATGATTCTCTATAACAATTGCTCCATATTAGAGAGGGTATAATTATGTTTAAGGGATAATTGGTTTAGATTTATTAAATCCACAAACAATCTAATTTCCCCATTCTCTTTTCTCACTACCACTAAATTTGACACTCATGAAGAATTCTTGGTGCATACAATGATCTTTACTGTGAACATCTTCTGCAACTATTTCCGGATAAGGGGAGCAAGCTTAGGATTGGTATTTCTTAACTTTTTTTTGAATGAATTGTTATCACTTTGCGCGGTTGTAAGACCCTAGGCTCGAGTTAACGTTGACCAACAAAACCATTCAGACACTGGCCCTTTTGGAATCACCTTCTTGCACAAATGAAGTCTCACCCGAGGAATCTATTGGGACTGCAAGAATGAGGTTTCTGTAGTAGTGAGGGAATGTGAAGTGACCAATTTGTTCATTCTTGTTGATGGGTTCCGTGCACATTGTTCTATCTCTATTCATTATTAGCTAATTAGTGACTTCAGATAATACTATCATTATATTCCAGATTACCACATAAGCCATTACTATAACAGTCATGATTATCGCGCAATGATTAAACATAAAGAAAATCTACTCTGATACGCATCCAGACATAATTCATAAACACTCACATAAAAGACATGTAACACAATATTTAATATGGTTCACCCAACTCTGGGACACATCCACAATGATTGGCTTCTTATTATGTGTTTGTAATTGATTCAGGCTTGTGCAATGCACTTACAAAGATACATCATGGTTATCTTTCTCTTCTTCTAGCCTATTCGCTCTGTAGTGCAAGCCTCTCTCTCTTTGCATCATCTCTTACATCATGATATCGATTCTCTCCCTTCTCAACCTATCCTATCGGCTTTCTTACTAACCAGTGTTCTCAACAGTTTGGAACAGGCTCCAAAACACTGCCTGAGAATAACCACATGGAGGAACTCCTATTCTCCCAACCCATTACATATTTATACATACATTCTAGGGCTTAAAACCCTACATGGTTCATCCCAAAACCCCATTACAATGCATGACTACTCTAGTTAATTGGTTGTTTGGGCTGCTTTCTTTTGCTTTTTTGTCTGCATGCTTCTTTTGCACTCTGACTGCTATTCCTCCTTCTTTTGCATGCCCTTCTATCTTTAGCATGTTGGGCTATCATCCTTCCTTTTTGCTCACTTTCTTATCCTTCTTTCTTCTCAACTTTTATTCCTCTTTTTTCTTTATTCTGTTTTCTGCATTATTCTGCTTACTGTGCACGTTGTACTTATGGATGCGCCTCAGCTATGCACTCCCTAGTCTTCCTTCTTCTCCTATGCACCTAAGATGTGCACTTTTTCTATACTTAGGATTTTTACCAAAATTGTATCCCAAGACTTCATGTCCAATAGGCCCCCAACACTCACCTGTGGCTCGTCCCAAGCCACTTAGGCTTGTTTCCTGCTCCTCCATGCCTCAATGAAATTTTGGGAGGTTGTCTTTGCTACCTCCACTTCCTTTTGTATTGCTTCCTCTGTTTCTATGATCTCTTTGCCCCTTTGCATAGTCAAGGCTGTAAGTTTCTCTCCTGCTTCATGGGATTCTTGCTTGACCTTTCCCTATGCGGTGGCCAATTCACCGATCACCCTCACTACTTCTTCTTGCAACGGTCCTACACGCCGCTAGAGGATCTTCTGTTGATCCCTCATCTATTCCACTTCCAGGTATGACTTCCTCTATGCCAAAATTATTGTCATACGTTCAACTAGTGGAAGTGTAGTGATCCTCTCTGAAGCTTGTTGGGCCTTTTCCTATGCTTCTCTTAAATTGGCCTCCACAACCTTCATCTTTGGATCTTCTACTAAGTCTGTCCATATTTGTGCACTCTCCTCACATATTTTTGCGCACTATCTATCTTCTTAATGTTAGTGAATTTTTCCATTGCCATTCTCTCCATGCCTTCTCGGACTTCTGGTGGCGTGCCTGGTGCACTCCATAATTGTAGGTCCTCTATATGCGATCAAAATCCTTTGATGACTTCACCGATATTCAATACTTATTCTTCCATAGTATCTTTATTCTCTGCTTTTATTCCTTTGTGTGCTTTATTCCATTGTCTTCTTTATTCCGCTTACTGTGCGCTCTACTTCTAGATGTTCCTTAGTTGTGCACTCCACACCTCTGCTGTGCACTTTTTCTATACTTAGGATTTTTACCAAAATTGTATCCCAAAATTGCCTGTCCAACAAGGATTTACTCCCTCTTTAAGAAGAATCAAGTGTTGATTGATATCACATTTATATTATTTTAAATCGTCATAGGACCAAGAAAAGATATCCCTCTATTCCCTAATTAAATTTTCAATCTTCTTCCTTTCTTCAATGAAATTACCTTTGTCAATTTTAATTACTCTTAGACTTCCCTTCAAACCAATATTTATCTCGTAAACATCTTGGGGTTGATATTCTATTGGTGGCTTCTTATACATATCATCCATGTTGAACATTTTCTCTAGGACCACTCCTTGAGGAATTATGTTGTCTTGAATGTCTTTTATATTGAAATCACCAAAATCAACCTCCCCTTGCCATTTGATATAATTGTCTTTGAATTCTCAAAATTTATTCAGGAACCTGACACTCTGAGTATCATTGTAAAAAATCTGCCAGTGTTTATGGTTATTCAGAACTAAGGCCCTAAAAATAACCTCCATCTTACAATCTCCATAAATGAACTCATCACATGGATCTAGAGTGGATTTTTCTATTGTCAACAAATCATCCTTGGTATTTTGTTCTCTAGGCACCGCTCCAATATCAAATGCTTTGAAAAGCTCAATACTATCCCAAACTACATTTCTATGCCTCTTGATATTTTCATTCTTTGTAGAGAGTTGTTTTTAACTTTCAACATTTTGAGATATGAATGAACAATCACTTGCAGGCACTTGATTCCCTTGTCCAAGGCACACAGATTTATATTTAGTTACATTATTTGTGCGCTCAAACTCAAGCCTAAATGAAAATGACCTCTCTTTTCCTTCAGGGGACATGAAAACAATCCCCACTCTACAACCTAATCAAGACTAGGCTCCATCAAAATTCATTCTCCAAACCTTATTACACTTTTCATCTCCAAGAACTTACTCATCAAGAGTTGTTGAGTTTTTTAAGATTGCATAATTTACAATGTCTTAATCATCATAACAAACTATCTCATTCATAAGGTCCTTTGGATTTTCTACATGATATCTATAAGTAGAATCCCAATGAAGAGTCACAAACATTCATTCAAAACTAGGGATGGTGGTGTAAGATAGATCCATCTTAAGAGTACCTCCCAAATTGGCTACTCACCTCCTTAATAATAACATGCCCCAGGTGTCAAGGACATCAATAACCATTGTTTCCATCAAAAGAGAAATATCTAGATACATCACCAAGTTAACCTTTAAATATTTAATCAAACCACAAAATTTAATTTGTCAAGAATCCAATGCACATGCATTCTTATATGGTCTAGTGGTATTCAAACCTAACTAATCTAGAGCGTTCAAAGAAATAACATTCATAGAGACTCCTAAATCCACCATACAATTATGTAACAGGAAGCCATTAAGTCCCAATGTGATGAAAAAGGAGGATTACCTCCATCCTTAGCTCTATGATGCATAGATTGCAATATGACAATGACATCCTCATTTTTCTCTTCATAACTATGAAACTATCTTACCTTTTCCATTTGAGAAAGGGATTTTTATTAACTTGGATAAAGGGACCGACACCGTCACATTTGCTAAAACATTGGTCATGTTTGTATTCAAATCCACATCTCTACTTATTGTTGGGTTTGATGGAAAGAAATCTTGTGATGTACTTGGAGGATGACTCATTTGCCTACTCATAGACTGACTCTGATCTTGGTGGTTTCCAAACTTAAAACCTTGCGAAGTAATATGAGCTTGTTTCTTCTTTGATATTGAATCATTTTTCTCTTCCTGAGATCATTCTTTGTTTCCTCATCCATAGAATTTAACATGTTTAATTTGGAAATTCTTGTAGTCGATATTATCTTCTCTTTATTTTCCTTCATCTGTCAGTTAGCACAATATGTTTATGTTGGGACATGCAAACATAAGCACCTTATCCAAAACAATTTAGGTTGTCCATACCCCATGGAACCTTTGCTTCATCCAGTCGAAAATTTCTTGGACAAGCTTGCTCATTGTGTAGCTCGTCGTAAGGAAAACACCATAGAATTTATTCTTTATTAACCATATTTGTTGGGGCCAAGGTGTTTGAGAGTCTTTGTTCTTGGGGAGTCTTGTTCCCATTCCACCCTGCATTTTCTTGGAGATGAAATTAGTTTTGTTGCTATCAGAGTTGATAAACATTATATTTCCCTTTATCTCTCTCTAAATTAGTCATTCTATTTAACAAAGCTATTTCAAACTGATGAGATTAGCAAACAATTTCTCAAGATTTTCACTTGGCACTCTAATAGGATCTTGAACTGGGTTCATTGTGTGCATAGTTTTGGACTTCATTTCTACTTAACAAGTAGATGCTTAGGAATAACCCATAGGGTCAACTTTAGATGAGAGTATATTTTCTTCTATCTTATTGGCCTAGTCCTATGTTGCTTCCATGGTATCAGAGAATTTCTTAATTTTTTTTTTGTTTTTTATAATATTGTAGAGTTGGGATAAAAACATTCTACCATCCTTGCGCACAACCCATCGCTTCATGAAAGAATCACAAAAATCACCCCACGTTTGAATGTTATTATGGGGAGACCTTGAAACCACACCTTAACGTCTTCTTTTAAAGATAAAGAAAACAACTTCATAACTACATCTTCATGTCCGTTAACTACCCCTACCTCCCCTATGGAATCGTAAAACTTGGATAGACGCTCTTCGACATTGATTACATTATGACCAACTAGTTTTGGAAGCACTTCTTGTATTTATGAGGCATGGTATGTGGGGCCCCTTGAATTCATGTTCCATCCAAAGCCTTGTAAACATTTTTAATCCACGGAGGAGTTTCCATGACGTTTAGGTTAACTAGTTTCCCTGAAGTTTCAAATAAAAATATAATACCAAGTATGACTTCAAAGGTCTTGTTTAAAGAATCTTGGGATTCTCTTCTTAGTCACCTCCTATATATTTTTTCTGAATCATCAAATCTCGAAACCAGTTTCTAAGAGGAACTTTGTGTAGGGTATCTATGGTGCAAAGTTTCCTCTTGGTGGAGTCGCCGAATGAATGTCTTAAGATAAAATTGGGAAGGACATTCATCAAATTTATGGAAGCATGCTCTTCCAGATTTCCAAGAAACGAACCTTGTTTCCTGTAAATGGCGCAAAAATGTTTCCACTCGATTTTTCACCATAAAGCACAAGGTCTTCATCAGGTAACAATTTTGTGGAGCTCGAAACACCAACCATTGTCACTTCAGTTTGTTTTACCTCTCTTCAGGATGATCTGGGCTCACCAACAGAGGGGATTCCGTGAGAAATATTCAGATCTTATGGCTTGAAGGGGGATCAGCGTAAAGGGAATGATATTTCTTTGTTTGTATTGATCTTGCCTATGTGGTGCTATGTTTTTTTGTTAAGATGGAAGTTAATTTTGAGAAGGTCAAAGAGCATACAATAATCAAAGACTTGTTTGATACTTTAAGCAATATTCTTAAAAATTGTATGTGATTTATCTTAGGACTTAGAACCACTGAAATAAAATTCAAAAGTCCGATGCTCTCTTTCAAATCTGATTACAACAAGGTCTTTTTCTCATACAAACTATTATATGAACTCAAATAAAATGTTGCTATAATTCTTTTCAGATTTCAGACCACTTTGAAAATAACTTTATATGATACAAAGAAGAATTTCCATCTTATTATGACTCTAAAACCAGCATGCAAACATTGGAATAAAGGTTGTTATGCCAAGTTAAAATGATGCAACATATATCTCTACCAAGAATTTATAACGCAGCCTTGGCAGCCAATTTGTACCGGTGTAAGGTATTGTGAATCTTTAAATATATGTAGTAATACAACACAATTACATCCAAAGATACTTTGTTTCAAATGTAAATAAATTCAAACTTATTTCCAAGGATTATGACTATTCTTTCAATTCTAGATGAGATAGAGTTTCAAGCTCACAATTTTATCTCAAATACTAGCAATACAAACACAAAAATGATAGGATTTTATGCAAATATGAGAAGAATTCATTCACACCTTTCATCAAACAGTTGGCATGCAATCATATATATTTTTGATTATGGACAATATTTAATGATTTGCTTAATGTTGGTACACACAATGACTACTAGGAACAAAGTGGTCTTCAACCCAAGTAAATATGTTGGTAGTAAGATGTGTTCCTGTTAGCGACATTTCTTGCACAGGGATGTTTTTCTCTCCGATTTGAGGCCTCTGATGTCCCCATGGAGCCTAATGTTAGCGACATTTCTTGCATAGGGATGTTTTCCTCTCCGATTTGAGGCCTCTGATGTAAACACATGGAAGTGGGATTTTGAAAACTGGTCAGGTGAGTTTTATTCAAAGGCCGCAACCATAAACGTCAAGCGAGCTTGATCATGGACACGAGAAATAGCGAAAGATATCTAGACCGTCCGTCTGAGAAAGGACGCGTGGAAAGAGATCGACGTCATCGGGAAAGTCCTGACAGGGAAGTGCCCATTGGGAAACTTGAAGCCATCGGGATATCGGGGATCTTGGGGACGAGTGGTTTGTGCACTTCAAAAATGCGAATCGCGAAACCCCGGTGGAGATGGTCAAGGGCATATGGGGGTGGTCATATGGATCAGGTTCCAATCGGCAGGGGCTAGCTCATTGAAGTGGAGCTCATCGCAAATCGGGTATCGGAGTTTCGAGAAGCAAGCGCTCCTTGTTTTTTGCATTTTGAAATCCCGAACCCCGAATTCCCGATAACGCTCAGGACCGGGCCCATGGTTCTGATGCCTGGTCATAAGAGAGGAGGTTTGAAGTGAGGGGCACTTTCGTTTCATTTGGCCAAAGGTGTCGAATTAATTCTTAGAAGGGGGGCACTGTGCTCTGCCGACTCTAGCCCGATGAGATTTGGATCCCGGTACCAGCTCAGAATGGATAAAGGAGAAAGAGGGCGGGTGAAGCCTCACGTCACCCATTTATTGCAGAATATGGAGGTCCCGGCTGAAATTTATTCAGGAGGGTCCCTTGTACCGGTTCTCTTTAGGAAAGCCACGCCGAGTCTCCAACTCACCAAGGGAACCTGTACACGCCAGTTAAGCATTCAAAGGGCTTCACTACCCCCTGGCGTGAGCCATGCTGAATTAAGGAGGCGTATGACAGGGGAGCAGAGGATAGATTTCATTGAGGCAGACTGACAGCGCATCCTGATAGAGAAGCTCCTCAACGTCAAGCATTGAATTCATGATATGATCGCGCCTTCAGCGCCAGAGTCAGCTCCAAGTATATGCAGGCATTTTTGTCATTTTGTAAGCATCGATATTTGAGCAGAGCTCCTGGTTGTAAAGTTTTAATGAAGCACTGTTATTCTGG
>CBVK0103153787.1:0-10937 GCA_900067695.1 Picea abies
ATTTTATCCTATCTTACTCACAGGTCTACTATGAGAAATGCAAAATCTTATCCCATCAGTGATGTTTTCACTTTTTCTCTACCCTGCGTGTGGATTTTTACTCGAAATCCACTAACTGGCTGCCATAACTATGAATCCCCCCCTCTCCCCCTCTCATAACTATGTATTTCCTGGTGTAAGAAGTTCACAACCCATTGGCATCAGGGCTACTTGAATGATTTTCCATCCCTATAGTTTTTACTTTCTTGCCGGGCGAGTTACCATCATTTACCCATGATCCATCTCTAACTATGAATTTCCTAGTTCGAGAAGTTCGTAACCCATTGGCGTTAAGCCTACTTGAACGATTTATTATCCCATGTGCATTGAGTCTACTATTTCACTTCCTTGCTGGGCGAGTTGCTATCATTTAATCATGACCCATCATAGTAAACCTATTGTTATAGCCCTGATGGATTAGCTAGGAGGACTCTGAATTCCTGTAATTATCCAATTGTTCTAACCCCCCCAACGGGATTTGGATATGAGAAACATAATAATATCTGAAATATGCCACTTTCTAGTGCTCTATTCATGGATTTCTACCATTGATTTAGCCCAAGAAATTGAGCAGGCAGTTCTAACAAAATTTGCAGCCATGCCTTTGGGTTTATTACCGGAAATCTGAACTCCACTCACGGAAGTTCCGTCTTTCGGTACCATTGAAAATCCAAGAGCCTGTTATTTTATGTTTTCTTCTGTGAAACTCACTTGAAAACACCTGTCTACTTGAGTGGAGGCTTTTTTTTTTCGGACTAACTGAGACACGACTTGCATTTAAGAGTACTGTACTGTAGTTAGTATGGGGTTTAATACATGTGCGTGTTTGTGGCAGATGCTAGTGATGCTCTCTATGAAGAGCTATGGCATGCATGTGCTGGTCCACTTGTTACTTTGCCTCGTCTTGGGGAGAGAGCTTTTTACTTTCCTCAAGGCCATATGGAGCAGGTATGGTGAAATTAATGGAAATGTTTATATGTGTTTCAGGGCAACATCTTAAATTGCTTAGGGTTTTGTCAATGTATTGCCAGTGGATATTTCAACAATCTAAAGAATATTTATTGATTTTGTGTACACCATAATAGGTTGAAGCATCAACAAACCAAGGGGTTGATCAGCATATGCCACTCTATGATCTACCTTCTAAGATTCTTTGTCGTGTAATCAATGTGCAATTTCGGGTAATTTAACTGTTCTTGCATTGCTCATTTCCTTTTATAACAATATTTCAGTATTTTTGCGTTATTGTCAGTGAAAAAATTACTCTAAAACCAACAAAATACAGTTGTCTTCTTTAGTTGCATTCTTTCATTTATAGAAAGGCCAAAGTTACACTGCTCTTGTATCCCTTTGCAGGCTGAACCTGAGACAGATGAAGTATTTGCGCAGATCACTTTATTGCCAGAGGCGGATGTACGTCCTTATTTCAGTATCTGGAATGGTATCCTACTAATGTGCAGATTTACTGATGAAAAGTTTTGATATTCTGACCTTTGGTTTAATGTTGCAGCAAAATGAGTCCTCTCATGACTCCGGGACTACCCCTCCACAGCCTCGTAAGAGTAATGTACATTCATTTTGTAAAACACTTACTGCTTCCGATACAAGCACTCACGGAGGGTTTTCTGTTCTAAGAAGGCATGCTGATGAATGTCTTCCACCTCTGGTTCGTTTTCAGATACATACCTATTGCTGAATGCACATTTTGCTTTCATTCAGATACAAAGTGAGTCGTTGTATCCATCTGCCATTGTTTATGTGGAGGAATTGACATTGAGTCCTTGTTGGTCTGCAGGACATGAGTCAGCAACCTCCTTCGCAAGAGCTGGCAGCCAGAGATCTGCATGGAATGGAATGGCGATTCCGCCATATATTTAGAGGTGCATGTTTCATCATATTAGTTGATTGGCAGTCTTTTAGTTGTCAATTGTCTGCAGGACATGAGTCAGCAACCTCCTTCGCAAGAGCTGGCAGCCAGAGATCTGCATGGAATGGAATGGCGATTCCGCCATATATTTAGAGGTGCATGTTTCATCATATTAGTTGATTGGCAGTCTTTTAGTTGTCAATTATTTGGGTAATCATAAAAGTCGATATTTTATCTAAATCTTGTCAGTATTATATTGCAGGCCAACCACGGAGGCATTTGCTAACCACTGGGTGGAGTGTTTTTGTCAGCTCAAAGAGGCTGGTAGCAGGAGATGCTTTCATATTCTTGAGGTTTTCTATTGCAAGCCCTACGTGAGCATATCACTTGTTATCTTCTGTTGATGCATAGACTTGAAACTCATGAACAAAATGCTATTTCAGGGGTGAAAGTGGAGAACTGCGTGTTGGAGTTAGGCGTGCTATGCGTCAGCAGACTAACATGCCATCATCGGTTTTATCTAGTCACAGCATGCATCTTGGTGTCATTGCAACTGCATCGCATGCTGTTTCAACGCGGACTATTTTTACTGTTTATTACAAACCCAGGTATGCTGTTTGAAAATTATATTTGATTCTGTTATATTACTGCAGTTGTCTTCGTTGGGCATTTGCTAGCTAGGCCACGTGGAATATTAATCTGTTCAAGTACCTTTCATAATTCATAGGTATAATTATTCTGCTGATATTTTTTTTAAACAATTCGGTGAGAATTAATCTTGAAAATCATTGATCTTCTCATGAGATAATAAGAGGGTAGATGTACCCCGGCTTTTAAGAGCTGATGAGTCTATATTGCTAAATACTTACATGATGGGTATTTTCTTTAATCATAAACTTCTAGTCTGTTCTTTTGTGGAGTTTTATGTGCTTATTATTAACATTTTGCAGGTTTAACGAGAAGATATTATTTATAACATCATATTCTGCTGTTGCATATTTTTTATTTGGCTTGCCTGTAAGATATTAATGGCCCTTTTCTGCAGGACAAGTCCGTCAGAGTTTATTGTCCCTTACGATAAATACATGGAGGCAGTGAATAGCAATCTCTCTGTTGGCATGAGGTTCAAGATGCGTTTTGAAGGAGAGGAGTCTCCAGAGCGGAGGTATTTCAATGTATAATCATGATAAATTGTTGGAATAGACAGGAACAACTATCATGCATGAAGTGCATTATGCATAAGTGCGTTATGCATTAAAGTAATTCTTTGTATATTATACAGGTTTACTGGTACAATTACTGGCATAGGTGAGGTTGATAATGTGAGATGGCCGGATTCAAAGTGGAGATCCCTTAAGGTACTCCAGTTGCTGAGCTATTTGTGTGCCATTTTGGTGATTTCTTACTGTGCACCATTTGTTCAGTGTATTGTTTGAAGGTCTTTTGCTTTATTTTGCATCCAACACTCGTGACATGTTTGCTCTCTCTATATTGATTGTTTGGTTAATCATTCAGGTCCAGTGGGATGAAACATCGGTGGTCCCTCGACCAGAAAGGGTTTCACCATGGGAAATTGAGACATTTGTAGCATCATCTGCAGCACTTAATCCTTTGCCAGCACCAAGGACTAAGAAGCCTCGCCCCAATTTGGTGTCCTCATCTCAGGAGTTAATGATGCTCGGTACCTTTTTCCTGTTTCTTTTGATGAATGCTGGATAAAAGAGCATGTAGTGGCATCCATGATGGGAGATTAAGTGGGTAATGGCATCCATTATGTGAGATTAACTGTGGTTTTTATTTTGCTTATTCAGGAGGGTCAAACAAAACTGCAGCGGATTCTTCACAGGTACATAGATTTCCAAGGGTCTTGCAAGGTCAAGAAATGAGGACCTTTGGAGGATCCTTGGGTGACAGAGAGGTGGAGATCGCTCAAAAGCCACTGATATGGGGATCTAGTGTGGATGATATCAAGCAAGATAGTGTTGGTTCTCGTGGAAGGCTAGCTTCAGAATACTGGGGGTCTCAGTGCAGGCAGGATACAGTCTATTCAGACCACTATTCTGGAATTCAAGGTGCTAGAGATACGCAACAATTATGTGGCCCAACAGCATGTCAGAACATGGAAATGTTCCAACGATTGAAATTGCCTCCAAAGCAGTTTCAGGATGAAGAGAGTGGTATAATAGATCGGTCAGGAACTAAATTACAACTCTCAAGTCCATGGCCATTCATGCGTTCTGACAATCCACATGAATTGACTGAGTCTGATTTAAAGCTCTCTGTGACATCAAATCCATCTCATAAGCAGGCAGGATTGGGAAAATGGAGTGGTTTGGATCCTCCCCCACTTCTTTCTGATGTCGGATCCAAAGAATCACAAGGAAACTGGTTTGTGTCATTAATCTCACCATCTCAGGCAGATTTTTCTGGAACACATGCTCCCGGAAAGCTGGAAAGAAATCCTACTAGAAGCATTGGAACTGGCAACACGGGAATGGCTGTGCAGCAGCCTAATCTCCTGTCCCGGGAAATGCTGGAAGAGAAGGGAGTATTATCTGGTACACGATCTGCAGATTGCAAGTTGTTTGGTTTTCACTTGATTGAAAATTCAGTTGTTGGTGAACCCTCAACATTGAGAGGCTTAGCAGCTGGAGAGGATATACATGTTTCAGTTCCTAATATAACAGTACATGAGCCCCAGTCTTCAGAATCAGATCAACACTCGGAACCATCGAGTATAGCCAAAATGGATATGCCAGCCGCAATCATTGATGAAGAAAAAAGTTCTCAAAAATCATCCAAAGAAACTCATAACAGACCTCAAAGTAACTCTACGAGGAGTTGCACAAAGGTAAATATTTGGTTAAGATATGGTGCTGTATTTTGTGCTTTTAGAATCCAAAATAACTGCTTTCTACAAAAGTCATGTATTTGTAAACAAGTATAATATATGAGCTCTGTTTTCTGTATTTCAATCCAGGTCCACAAACAGGGTAGTGCTCTTGGTAGGGCTGTTGATCTTACTAAATTTGAAGGGTATACGGAACTCATCCGTGAGCTAGAACAGATGTTTAATATTGAAGGAGAACTCGAGGATCCAAACAAAGGTTGGCAGGTTGTATATACTGATAACGAAGGAGATATGATGCTTGTTGGAGATGATCCATGGCAGTAAGTATCAACATGGCTGACTAATTGGCTTTTCTTTCCCGAGCCAGGAAAAATGCTTGATTATTAGTAGGTATTCATAACCTAGTTTAATAATCTCCAATGTTTTCTGATTTACTTGTTTGGATTTTGTCATGATTAACAGAGAGTTCTGTAGTATTGTACGCAAAATTTACATTTATACGCGCGAAGAAGTTGAAAAAATGACCCCACAAACCCCGAGTGCGAAGCTCAAGGGATGTTCAGAAGACCTTGCCACAAGAGAAACATCCCGGTGTTCTGATCGTCAAGATTCATCTATTGCTGGGGTCACTGCTGAAAGGAGTTCAGATGCCTGATACCATTTCATTCTGCACGTTGGTCACTTCTGTCGGGCCTGCTAAAGGGGGCATCAAATGACATGTTTTAGTTGGCCGTTTGATGCTTGGGACCAGCAGCGCAGTTGAATGAACCTTGTAAGAATGTACTTGATATGTAATGTATTTTCATTTCGTCTGCTTAGTTTCAACGTCAGCCTAACTGTTGAAGGCATTGTTGCCTTAAAAAGGCTTGTTTTACAATCTGACAAGCTTATAGGACTAGAAGGTTATGTAGTTATGTGCAATTTGCCCTTTGTATGAGTTACATTTTCTTAAATGCCTAGACTGAAGGATATGTTATAATCCCAATTTTGGAGGTCTTTTTGTTGATGTGGATCTTACCAGAGAATGTGTGAAGCATTCTCTTCAGATAATTATTTTTCGAATATCATTTGCAAGGGGAGAAAATGGTACATATGATTATTCTTGGATCTTTGTGTTTTTACTAGGTTATCTTGTTCCAATCTTTATCCAAGTGGTTGTTAGGTAGGTAGTTCCTCTGAAACAGAGGGAGCTCTGGATTTTGAGGCCCTGCTCCAAGTCCTTGGATTATTACCAGAGAATGTGTGAAGCATTCTCTTAAGATATTTAATTTTCGAATATCATTTGCAAGAGGAGAAAATTGTACATATGATTATTCTTGGATCTTTGTGTTTTTACTAGGTTATCTTGTTCCAATCTTTATCCAAGTGTTGTTAGGTAGGTAGTTCCGTTGAAGAAACAGAGTGAGCTTTGGATTTTGAGGTCTTGCTCCAAGTCCTTGTGGATTAGTTTTGGATTTTTGGATTTCGAGGCCCTGCTCCAAGTCCATGTGGATTAATGAGCAGTCCTTGTGGATTAATTTTGGATTTTGAGGCCCTGCTCCAAGTCCTCGTGGATTAATTTTGGATTTTGAGGCCTTGCTCCAAGTTCTTGAGGATTTTAATTTTGGGTAGTTTTTATATAATAATAACAATAAATTAATTTTAAGGTCACAGTCAAACCAGACATTAAATTGGTGTACGAGACTCTGGGATAAGGAACTTTCTCTGTGCAACGATTTGACTGCTAAAGTCTATGCTAAATTCTATGGAAGTATATATACTCTATCTCTTTTGGATTTGAATGTGCAATGATTTGACTGCTGAAGTGTATAGAGGTGTATATGTCCTATCCCTTTTGGATTTGAACCTGTGATTTCAACTTCCAAGGAAGAAGCCTATGTGACTTCCAAGAAAAAGCCTATAAACATAAAACTATTAAACATAAAACTAATTTCATTGTTGCAATCTGTATGTGGTTGATTGTATAAAACTATTAATCTCATTGACAGATTGCAAGATGTATGTGGTTGATCAACAGTCATGTTTGATGTAAGGTGTGGCTATCTATTTGGACAGTTAACAACATTTAAAAGTCCTCCACTATGAGGATGCTCCACTTGTAATAAAACAACTATATGTAGTGCAGTGGATGTTAAACAGAACAAATAATTTGCTGGTGTAGCTATGCAGGTAGCATTAGTATGGTACCAACTTATTAACGGTGCCTATGACCACTTGTTATTACACCGAATGCCTCTGTTATGATTGCACAAGAGACCACTCTTAATAAAGAAGCCTTGGTCAGCTCACCATGATCTTGTTTTGCATCGAATCACATTAGATAACAGATTTTGAATGCTTCATGGGGATCTAGACAAGTAATGATTTTTTTCCCAATATTATTTTTCACATAACCAGATGTTTTTCATACTTTTCAAAATTCAAAATAATTACGTCGAAGGTGTTTTGAAGGGAGCGTTTTTTTCAATTTTTCCTAGTCTGTCTGTCGACAACATGTAGGAGACTGCCATTTGTCCCTCCTTATCTACCAGTCACACTGGTCTGTTACCTGTTAAATCTCCTTCAGTTGCTTCCCGCCGCCGCCATCCATTGCACTGCAGGTTTCAGACAGGTACAATTTAACCTCTAGTAAATAGATCTGGCCCGTTGTACACTAAACATTGGCCAGACGATCAGAGTGTTTATACGAAATTTGTCCACGAGGACTTGTGATCCCGACACTTTAGAAGAGAGACCGATTCACATCTTTTTCATGTAATTAGCAGAATTCTATAATAGTCCGTTGAAAGCTTGTTTGTTTGACGTTTTTGGAGAAGGCCCAGCGGAATCCGGCTCAATTACACTTTGAACGTTTAAGTGAGTTGGCTCCATTACAACCTACGCGATGGCTGTGACAACCTTGACTGCAATCAGGGCAGTTATTTGCGTACGGTAATCGTTGGAAATATATTGCACCACTGGTATGGGTTAGTCTTTAAAGTTGTTGGTGCAGGTGAATCGAAGAAATATACTAAATGTAGAGGGGAATATATGGATGGAAGACAATTTGAGACAGTGCTTAGGACAGGCACGTTTCTTGATATTTATACAAGTATTTAATATCATTGTAATTGATTTTATATAAATTGGATTTCGTTTTTGTTGAGGTAGATGATTTACGTGTACAATCTTCTTATTCCAGATTTATTCATGTCGAAGGTAAAGAAATAAGGTTAAGGTTAGGAAATAAGGTGGTTATTGAAACAAAACAAAGAAGGAAAAAATATATACACAATAAATGTGCGGTTCTATATTTTTAGAATTTACGATATATTTAATTGGAAGAGTTCAACTTCTCACTGAATATCAACCATCATACCTTGTATGTAAATAAATACAAATATAATTTCTTTTAAGGAATTTAAGAAACTCTTTGATTTACTAAATAAAAGTAAAATACAATTTCTTAATATTTGAATTACTAAATAAAAGCAAAATACAATTTTTTAATCTTCTCATTTTATGAAATCTTCTTTTAAGATATCTTTAATTATTTTAAAATAATCTTCTTATTTAAAAAAGTAAATAATCATATTAAATAAAAACAAAATATAATTTCTTAAGAAACTCTAATTTATTAAATAAAAGCAAAATACAATTTTTTAATCTTCTCATTTTATGAAATCTTCTTTTAAGATATCTTTAATTATTTTAAAATAATCTTCTTATTTAAAAAAGTAAATAATCATATTAAATAAAAACAAAATATAAATAAAAGCAAAATACAATTTTTTAATCTTCTCATTTTATGAAATCTTCTTTTAAGATATCTTTAATTATTTTAAAATAATCTTCTTATTTAAAAAAGTAAATAATCATATTAAATAAAAACAAAATACAATTTCTTAAGAAACTCTTTACTAAATAAATCTTTAATTATTTTGAAACAATCTTTTTACTTCAAAAAAATAAATAATCATATTAAATAAAAATAAAATACAATTTCTTAAGAAACTTTATGACTTACTAAATAAATCTTTAATTATTTTGAAACAATCTTCTTACTTTACAAAGTAAATAATCATATTAAATAAAAACAAAATACAATTTCTTAAGAAACTTTTTGACTTATTAAATAAATCTTTAATTATTTTGAAACAATCTTCTTATTTTAGAAAGTAAATAATCATATTAAATAAAAACAAAATACAATTTCTTAAGAAACTCTTTGACTTAATAAAAGTAAAATATAATTTTTTTCAAAAACATCTTTAGTTATTTTGAAACAATCTTCTTACTTTAGAAAGTAAATAACCATATTAAATAAAAACAAAATACAATTTTTTAATATTCTCATTTTATAAAATCCAAAATACAATTTCTTAATATTCTTATTTTATGAAATCTTATTTTAAGATATTTTTATTTATCTTGAAACAATCTTAATTTTATAAAATCTTCTTTTAAAACATTTTTAATTATTTTAAAACAATCTTTTTATTTTAAAAAATAAATAACTAGATTAAATTAAAACAAAATACAATTTCTTAATCTTCTCATTTTATGAAATCTTTTTTAAGACATCTTTAATTATTTTGAAACAATGTTTGAGTAAATAATCATATTGCTAAAAAAACATTTATTTCTTAATATAATAAGTAAATAAATAACCATATTAAATTAAAACAAAATACAATTCCTTAATCTTCTCATTTTATGAAATCTTTAAAACATTTTTAATTATTTTAAAATAATGTTCCAGTAAATAACCATATTGCAAAAAAAAAACATTTATTTCTTAATATAATAAGTAAATAAATAACCATATTAAATTAAAACAAAATACACTTTCTTAATCTTCTCATTTTATGAAATCTTTTTTTAGACATCTTTAATTATTGGAAACAATGTTTGAGGAAATAACCATATTGAAAAAAAACATTTATTTCTTAATATAATAAGTAAATAAATAACCATATTAAATTAAAACAAAATACAGTTTCTTAATCTTCTCATTTTATGAAATCTATTTTAAGACATTTTTAATTATTTTCAAACAATAAGTAAATAACCATATTGCAAAAAAAACATTTATTTCTTAATATAATAAGTAAATAAATAACCATATTAAATTAAAACAAAATACACTTTCTTAATCTTCTCATTTTATGAAATCTTTTTTAAGACATCTTTAATTATTTTGAAACAATGTTCCAGTAAATAACCATATTGCAAAAAAAACATTTATTTCTTAATATAATAAGTAAATAAATAACCAAATTAAATTAAAACAAAATACAATTTCTTAATCTTCTCATTTTATGAAATCTTTTTTAAGACATCTTTAATTATTTTGAAACAATGTTTCAGTAAATAATCATATTGCAAAAAAAACATTTATTTCTTAATATAATAAGTAAATAAATAATCATATTAAATTAAAACAAAATACAATTTCTTAATCTTCTCATTTAAGACATCATTAATTATTTTGAAACAATGTTCCAGTAAATAACCATATTGCAAAAAAATAATTATTTCTTAATATAATAAGTAAATAAATAACCATATTAAATTAAAACAAAATACAATTTCTTAATCTTCTCATTTCATGAAATCTTTTTTAAGACATCTTTAATTATTTTGAAACAATGTTCCAGTAAATAACCATGCAAAAAAACATTTATTTTTTAATATAATAAGTAAATAAATAACCATATTAAATTAAAACAAAATACAATTTCTTAATCTTCTCATTTTATGAAATAATTTTTTAAGACATTTTTAATTATTGAAATAATGTTCTATTAAATAACCATATTGCAAAAAAAACATTCATTTCTTAATATAATAAGTAAATAATGAATTTTAAAGATTACCATATTATTTTGGCTTTGAATTTATTTAATATTATTATTATATGAGTAAAGTTAATAATGACTTAGATAATTATGCCAAATAAATGTGCTTATACATTTAGATTATGATTTAAATTAATATTAATGTTACTGTTTTTTCAAATAAACAAGTTAATGGATTAAAACTTAAAAGTATTTTACAAAAGTGAAAGTTTACCCATTTTTCTTAGACAACAATGATAAATGAGCCAACATTCAACAATAATATATATATATATATATATATATATATATTTTGCTCAGGGGAATCGGTAACAACGGTAGTATCGTACTCGCGTGACAC
>CBVK0103153802.1:0-10082 GCA_900067695.1 Picea abies
TCAGAAGGTACTAAGGTCTCTTCCAATGAGATTTGATCCTAAAATTTCAACCATAGAAGAAAGAGAAGATATTTCCACGTTGAGCATGGACGAGCTACATGGGATACTTACAGCTTATGAAATGAGGATATAGTAGGACAATCCATCCAGGAAGGAAGTATCGTTCAAAGCATCCAAGAAGACAAAGAAGAATAATAAAAATCCAAATTCATATTGTAGTTGTAGCGATGATTCAAATGAATATGAAGAAATGGACAACTTCGTAAGAAAATTAAAGAAAGGAACTGGTAAGTACAAAGGGAAGTTTCCTGTTAAATGTTTAATTGTGGTAAAATTGGTCATTTTATTAATAAATTTCCATATGCTAGAAACAAAGAGAATGATGAAGAAGAATTTTCCAATAAAGAAAAGAAATATAAAAAAGGAGACAAGAAAATAAACAAAAATAAATTTTTCAAGAAAAGCATCTACTCAAAATATGATAGCTCCTCATCAGTTGAGGATGATGATTGCAAAAGTGAGTCAAAAAATGTACTTTTTATGGAATTTGAAAATGATGAAGAAGATTATGAAGAAGAAGGTGAAGTGGATCTTGNATTTGAAAATGATGAAGAAGATTATGAAGAAGAAGGTGAAGTGGATCTTGAAGTAGAACTAATTAGTTCTCTAAGTGAGCTTAAAGAGAAAGGAAGAAAAACAAGTCACTCAAGGAAGATTTGATCAAGCTAAAGGAAGGTTCTCAAAAACCAAATAAAAATTATGAAGAAGTTGCTCACTTCAAAGTCAAGGAAAAAGAAGAAGAAAAGAGAGAAAGGATTATGAAAATCCAACTTAAGGAAATATATGAAGATTTAAACAAGCTTGAAGAAAATTCAGTCAACAAGAAAGAAGACTTGAAGAAAAAATCACATCCTTGAAAACCCAACTTTAAGAAGGAAAGAGAACGAAAGAAGTAATGCATATCCAGATGATAAAGAAAGAAAAAGAGTGTGAGAAACTTGAAGAAGAAGTTGTTTCATTAAGAGGTTAAGTCAACAAGCTCAACAAGAACTTGAAAAGTTCTCAAGTGCTAGAATACATTCTCAACAATCAAAGGCCATGCAGTGAAAAGTCTGGACTAGGATACAAGAAAATTCATTTTGAAAAAGGTTCAACCTCCATAATGAAAGAAGAAGAAAAAAAACAGAGTTACGTGGAAGTCATTAGAAGTCCCAAGCCTTCAAAGAAGAATATTCAGGCAATGGAAAAAGATCATCCAATCAAAGGAACATAGTATCTTTAGAGGAATGAATACATAATAAGTGTATTTGCAATAAGACCTTATACCTTCAGGTATCAAAGAATTTTTAATCATTGAGAAGGAAACACCATAAGAGAAGACCATGATCAGCTAAGGCATGAATTTAGAAGGAATACATCACAAAGATGATCATTTTCTTCCATGTATCAAACTTGTTTTTTGGGTCATTATTTTACATGTAATAGTTTTGGACATAAAGTTGTGGATTGTAGAGCGTATAGAAGAAATATTCAAGCAAGAGACACTTATTTGCCCCCCAGAATATTGAATGCTACAAATGCCACAACTATGGAAACATAGCTCGGAACTGTAGAAGCATGATGGAGACTTCCATGAAAGAAAACACAGATGTCATATATAATAAGTTTTGGAGAAGAAAAGAAAAATGAGAAGAGAGGGTGAATGAAGAACAAGTCCCAGAGATCGTACTCATGAGATTTTTAGCAGTGCAATATCATGAGGAAGATGTTAGAATTCATGAAGAGGATGAAGAGAAATATGCCAGAACTAAGGAAGATGATTAATAGGAAGATGTCAAAATTCGGGAAGATGATGAATCCATAGACGAAGAGGAAGATGACCTTGCATTAGAGAAACTTGAAGTATTCTTCTAAGTCATCCGACTTGAAGACTTCCAATAATGTGAATGATGAAGATGGGGAGTCTAAGCAACAACAAATGGGCTAGTATTGTGCGCAATTGAGTAGAAGATTCATGGATAGTTGTTATGACTTATGGACAAACATTATTTCATGATATGAAAGCATGAGTTCAGAATAAATTGCAGAAAGGAAGATGGACTATGATCCGTGTTATTTTGAGCACGAAATGAGAGTGGAGATATAATAAATAAATATACCAAGATATTGCAAGAGATCCAATAATGTAAGAGAGATATATCATATATATAACAAGAGGCATATATACACAATAATACAAAATTTCTATTAATAAGTGTGTACAGAACTATAAAATTACAGAGTGAAAAGGCTCGTTAGAATGGTGGTAGCTTATCTATGAGAAGAGATGTGACAGTTGTTAGGACCACATATTGTACCCTTTTTGCCCATACTTTTTTCCAGTATTATACCCTTCATCACTTGAAACAAAATACTTCCCTGGGTTGATAATTTATGTTTCACTTGGTTGTTTGAAATTAATTAAGCAATTATAGTGACCAACAACAGTTATGCTCATTCACAAGAATAATATGAGTACAATGAGGCTCGAAAGTCATTTTCAAAATAAAGGTAGAAACCCTAAACATCCAAAAACCTATCCCCCAAAATATGAAAATCCAAAAGTTTTGCGGCCCCAATGTGGAGATGAAGCGCCAAAAGTCATGTGAGCCCCAATGGGGTAAGTTGGTACAAGAACTTCTCGGGATCGTAACTTTTTCATAAGATCTTCATTTTAGGCGCATGATGGCCCATTGGAAATTTCTATCCGAGGAATACACATTATTCCATCAAAATTAGACTTTTTCTTCAGTTTGACTGTGACAATCTTCAAAAACATTGTTTAGGGCCGCAAAATATCCCCAAAAGTTTAGGACTCAAAAATCTAGGAAATAATTGCCAATGATGAAAGTTGCATGTGAGCCAATTGGAATAGGTGGGTGGCCACTAATATCCATCTCGATCAATCCTCTCTCCTTAGGAATAAATGGTCTCCATTTCGTTGAGTTCCCGGGGGAGAAGGGAAAGCGTTTGTTGAATCTGAATCTTGGTGAATCGCTTGCCTTTCTGTAGAAATTGTGTTGCTTTTCTTGTGGAAGGTTGTTGTGAATCTGATGTTGGAGGGGTTGGAAATTTTTAACCAATCTACTTGTATGAGATGATTGTGTGAAGAAGGAATATTTTGGTTTTCTTATATATTTTTGACCTACTTTTGAAGGATAGAGGGGGATTGAACCGAGGCCGTAGTGGTCATAGTATCCTTATGTTCACTTCCTACCCGAATCATGAAGAAGCTAAAACTTTTCATATGAGAGAAAACTTTGTTTCACTGTTGTGTTGAAACAATAGTCGAAACTAGCTTTGGTATCCTGTAGAGATGATCCCCTAGAGTAACAATGACACTACGGGGTTGAGATTCATAGGTTGAGGCTCATAAACAACATGGTGCTTCCACATATATGGTTGGCCCAAAATAACATCACAAACATGAAACAGGGAAACGTCACACAATACCTCATCCTTGAAGGGCTTGATGTCATAGCACATGCGACACTGTTGGTTGACATAGAGATCTTGTCCCTGGTGAAGCGACCTAATGTTGTATGGTTATGGGTGTGGTGTTGTTGGAAATCCCAATTGTTTGAAGACCTATGCTAATATGAGGTTCTTTTGGCTTCCATTATCGACAATGAAATGCAAAGGGATCCCCTTCACCCACATTTGTGAATGGAAGAGGTGCTCCTCCTCTTCAAGATCTACTGGTGTTTTTGCTTGGATTGTTGTGGTTGTGACATTGGCAGTGGGGTCTGCGTTGATGATATATCTCCTTCAATTATTTTCTGAATCGGATTCTGAATCTGGGTTCATCTCTTTGTCTTTGATCTCATCCACCAATGACTGTTTTGAGCGACATTCGTCTGTGTTGTTCCAGGGGATTTTTTGAAAATCACACCACTTTCCAGTTTCATTCTTTGTCTTTCCCTTACCCTTATTTTCCTGTGTCTTAGACTAGTTTTTGGGAGGTTGTTTATTAGGATCATATTTATCATAATTTGTTTGTTACGGATTTGCAGACCCGAAATACCATTTTTTCTGGTGCTTAAATTTCTACTCGATTTTGACAACATATCGATATGCATATCCCAGAGATGAGATGTCTAAAAACTCCATTTAAATTTGGATGTACATGTGTAGAGCCCCATGATATTTCAAAACCAAATGCCGCTCGGAATATTTGATACCCAACTTGGTGCGCAAGGTATGGAAGGTACTAGTGAATTTTGGCACTGCTTGGCTCCTCTCTTGACGCAGCGTGGTCCATCTCATGTACTAGTCTTAATAGTTTACAACAGGGTAATATTGTTCCTTGACCACATCTATGAAATATTCCCAACTAGGTTCGGCCTCGAACATTCCAAAATCCTTTGTGGAAATTTACTCGTAGTAAGTTTCCCACCAATGTTTGACATGTGGGAGAGCCTTAAGGAGAGTAAGTTTCCCACCAATGTTTGACATGTGGGAGAGCCTTAAGGAGTGCGAAGGTGATATTTTCCCTGTCAAAAAAATTGTGCACAAAGAAATAACCTTCTAGCATATTTAACCATTTTTCCAGAGCATCTGCATCTATCTGACCTTCAAATATAGGAATATCAAAATTAATTTATACCTTTTGTTAGCATTAGAATTCACACCTAGACTACTCTATATGTAAGCCTAATACTCATCCGAATGTGAATAATAATGTTTTAAAAGGTGTGGCAAATGGATGTGAAACTCAGTTTATGATGTCAATCAAAAAACCTTCCATGAAATACACACCAGCAAGCAAGGATTTGAATAGCTTCAAATTAATGTTAAAAGATATAAATGAAAGATAGAAGACTTAGCAAGGAAAGTGAAATATGTGTATTGGGTCACATCAGGTATTTCTAAAACACATATGGAAAAAACTCATTTAAATAATAAATTCTTAATCAAAAAGAGAAAACACTTTGACCAACTTGCATAAATTACCAACAATAAATCATTCATTGTAATATGGAAGCAAGCATCATGATGAATCCTTCACCAAAGACTAACACCAAAGTAAGATAGAACAAAAATGACAATAGGAAAAAGATTTATTTTTCACCATTAAAGATTCTTGAGTTTGGTACATACATAAGGAAAACTATGTTAAAGTTTTAGACTAAAGATAAGAGTTTATCTCCTCAACCATTCAAACCCTCTATCAAGTTACAATCTGAGTTAAATAACAAAATCTCCAATAAAAACTATTTAGAATGTTCCACCTCATAGGATTATATGCCTAAGAAAGGCGTGGCACTAGGTGTACAAAAAGAAAATAACATAATGTTATTTTCCAGGAAGATGTTAGCAACGTTTAAAACAACCCTTAACATCTTGATGATTTGGCTTTACTGCAGGCATCTCCTTGAGGAAGGTGGCCTTCTAATGTGAAAATGAACATCTAAATGTTGATGTGAGTTCAACCTGACACATGTCAATCCATTTCATCTTCAAAATATTCATTAATCCAAGTTTGTAGCATTTGTGCTGCAAAGTATCCTAAAACACCCAGTTCACAGCGCTAGTGAGTCCATGCGCTACAAAATTTATTGTAGGAGAAAGTTTACTTAAAAAAGGATTCCAACCTATAAAAATTGCACCAGAAGTGGGACAATCCTTCTAGAAATTGCTACAAAATCCTTACAACATGAAGTAACCTTGGAGAAAACATATAAAGATGCTAAGTTTAGCTCAAAATCGAAAATCATCACTTAGTGTTGTAATTGCATACAAAAATTAGACCATGACAAAAATGATATTGATCTATGATGTTAGTGATTAGTTTTGAGAAGTCCGATTCACAATAGAAACAAATACTCCTCTTATTATGTATAGTTACATCTACATAATACAACATAATTATTAGATTGACCCACAACAGTGAAAACC
This sequence comes from Picea abies, assembly GCA_900067695.1. NCBI lineage: Eukaryota > Viridiplantae > Streptophyta > Pinopsida > Pinales > Pinaceae > Picea > Picea abies. The sequence goes on from CBVK0103153802.1 coordinate 5,938, forward strand.
ACTCGTCAGTATTGACATCATTTCAACACACTTCGTGGTCTAGTATTGATAGTGTTTCAAGCATCCCAGAACATAAAGGACCAGAGAATGAATGCACCGCTACATTCAAGACAATAACATGTATCAACACATTAAAGTTATACATTAAATGAATAGGTAAAGTATAATCCACGTAAATGTTAAATGATAAGTATAGGTAAAATTGAAGTAATATTGTTTGGAATTGTTAATTATGCTATGTGGCAATTGATAATTCAGTGTAGTAATTTGTTAATTATTTTTAGTAAAAGTGGAAAAGTAAACATGATGAACCGACAAATTCATAAATGCAAGATAGTTATCTTTTAGTTCTGGTACTTCTTCTAGTAGCCACCCTAGCCAACATATCTAGATTCCTTTTTGCTACTTTCTCTTTGAAGGGTTGCAACTCTGCTTTTAATTTCCTGATCTCGACTTGGCAAGCTCTCTTTTGCTTATATACATTCTTGAGTTTCCTGTGAAGGGGTAATGAAATCTTATCCATGAACCTTGCTTTATCAATAGTATCCTCATATAGATATAACATATTCTTTAGCTTGATTAAGGCCTCCAAATTTTCCTTTTTTAACTTGTCAATTTTAGTTTTTGCATCCTTAAGTTGCCTCCTAAGTCTTTTGAAAGTAGGATTACTTTCATGAGGAGGAGTGTTGATATCAATAATATTCATTGGATTCTTGGAAAGATGAGCTTTGTCATTTTTCTAAGCTGAAGTTTATGTTGCACCATCTTCCATAGGAACATGTTGTTTAGCTGCTAATCTGGTAAAAGGTCTTCTAAATTTGTCTGTTTCTGCAGAAAACGATGGGGAAATGACAAGTTTTTTTCTTTTCAAACTCCTTTCTTTTCTTGATGGTATTTCCATAGGTGTAGGTTCTGCCACAAGTGAAATTTTTCTGTCATGAGGTTGTGAGGGACCACTTCAACTACTATATTAGTAGCCTAAAAATATTTATCACTCCTAGTCATATTCCTCTTCTTTCATGAATGTGAATGCACAGACTTCTCAACAGGGGTAAGTGTTTGTCTTTTGGATTGTGGTGTAGGAGAAATATCTAGTTGAAACTCTAATGAAACTAGGAAAGTCTCCTAGTCAATTCTAGTCTTCTTCAACTCTTCTAGTACTAACAACTTTATTAAACCAAAGTGAAAAACACTGGCATCCACCTGCTTGGACTTACCTGGACTCTATATGACATCTTTCCAATACTCCTGAAAAGGTAAAAGGGAATGTTCATGGATTATTTCCTAGTGACATGTATTAGTACTATGATATGGTATCGATATACCATATTGAACCTTCCTTCACATGTGAACTACCTTTGAATGACCCTGAGCATCTTGTCGAAATATTCCAACATGTAACTTCTGGGAACTCTTTTAGATAGGTTGTCTCCTTGATATTCAATTTTAAGGAATTCATTAGAGAAATAAGAGTTCAAATACATGGCTTTAAACCACTTCCCACCACAATCAGGTATCTATGTGGCTACAAAAATAGATTGCTCAGAGACTTCAAACTCCAGCATCCCCACCTTAGTCTTTATCCCAATGAAATTGAGTGAAAATTTCTTAGCTACTTTAGGATAAAATAAGAACAATAATTCAATATAAATGAAATTGCAGACATGCATAATGAAGCAACTCTGTGTAAAACAGAGGGTTTTCAGCGCCAATGGTTGAGTTCGCAACACCAGTCTATCGCGCAATTTGAACTATGTTTTTATGAAAGACTAGAAAGACTTTTCATGTCTGAGGGGAAACATATAAGTGACTGGTTAAAACTTGTACCTTAGATGAATCTCAATTTGACAAGGGTTTTATCTATAAAAAGACAGAGGGTTCGCAACACCAATCTACAGTTTGCAGTGCAAAGTTGGTAGTAGGTAATGTTGATGTTTGCAAGAGGAAAATTTAATATGTTTCTTTAGTATATCAATATTGAAAAAGGCCAGGGTGTAGGATACCAAAACTGTAAATTATAAATAATACAGAGAGATGGAAGCGCTTAAAGCATTTAAACAGTTTGCAATGGAGGGACAAAATATAATAGCTTGCAGTTTCAATCAACTCTTAAACATCATGCAATCACCAAAGAAGCACCCAGTGTGTTTGGAACTTGGGATGATGTCTCATGTGGAAGCATCCAATCCTTTTATCTACAACAACCAGTTCGCAGTGCCAATTTTCAAACTCTGGCATCACGCTTCATACAAACTATTAGAGTTGTTCCTTGAAACAATCGTGAAAATCATAATGAATTGAATGCGCTAAAGACAATGAGATATTACCCAAAACATTTTCAAAGTACAATGATGAGAATTTAGTGGATGAGGTACTTCTTGATGCGCTACAAACTTTTAGGTGAGTTTGTAGCAAGTATATCTGACATCCGACTTGACCTTCAAACGATTGAAAATGACATAATGGAACTTTTGTACATACCTTTGAGACAAGACATATGATGATGATGATTTTAAGACCAGTGGTGTGACCCATGCTGACCCTTATTTCCTTCATGATGATAAACAATACCATGACACCAAATCTCTTACAAAGACTAAAAATCAAAATTATTCTCATGGAAAATCAAACATGATTTATGACATGAGATATAACCCAAAACCTAAAAATTTAAAGACTTTATGACTCAAACCCAGAAATCTAAAAATAGTTTGACCCCTACATATCCTATGTGCTAACATCTAGCTCCATAGGAGATGGAGACCTCCCCACAAGGCTCCAATAACATGCAGTTCCACTGTCTTATCCATTGGGAAAGGATTCATTATTAAAAGAAAACATAACTAACTAATAGACTGGCATTTAGAATGAAATAAAGCCACTTAGGCTTTAGAAAAAGTATTTCTTTAGAAAATGCCCATTTATTGGGCCACCAGGAATTCCAACATCTTCCAAATTCTGCAACTTAAAAGTATTATTTTGAAAAAAATCAGAAATTTTGAAAGGAACAACCCAAAGGGATTCAAATTTACCATGTTTTCCCTTATATTTCCTTTGAGCATCCCACTTGAGTACCAGGTCTCCAAGATGAAAATATTCCTTCTTCACTTTCTTGTCAAAAAATTCTTTGATTTTTTGCTGATGACTCTGTTCTTTGTCAAAAAGTTGCTCCCTGGTTTGTTGTAATTCCAAAAGTTGATTCATACTCTTGATCATATCATCTAGTTCCCCTTCTTTATCTTGAAGAAATTTTTCCACATGTAAATCTAACTAAGCAGGGAAAACAACTTCACTTCCATAAACCAGTTGAAATGGTGTGGTGCAAATTGACCTTTTGGTGGTTACTCTGTCTGCACATAGGGAAAACTTCAAATTTGAATCCCATAAATTCTTATTATCTTTGAGGGTAATATGGAGTGGAGTGGATAATTTGAATAAAAAATTTATCACAGAACTTCACCAGGGGCTCAGATTTAAAATTTGTTGCATTACCAGTAACAATTTTATTTGGAAAACAAAACCTTAATAGAATATATTCCAAGAAACCAATAATTACTTTGTGTATTGCATTTCTGGTGGGAATGGCTTCTATCAACATGGTAAAGTAATCAGTAGAAGTCAGAATCCAACAATGTTGGTCACTTGATAATGGGTGAACTTCTCCAATAAATTCTATCCCCCACTGTTGAAAAGGGCCAGATACCACTATGGGTTTCAGAGGAAAAGATTTGAGTTGTTGTTTGCTTGAGAATTTCTAACATTTTTCACAAGTCTTGATATTTGCACACACATTAGTTAATAAACTAGGCCAGAAGTACCCACATCTAAGTATCTTGTATGTTGTAGTCCTCCATAAGTGATGACCACCACATAAACTCTCATCAAATTCAGTCATAGTTTGTTTTTCCTCTTCTGGATATAAACATCTTAAAAGAACCCCTAAAGGATATTTCAAATATAGAATCTAATCGACAATACAATACCTGATTGATTTAAGCTTCAGAACCCTTACATTGGTCTTCTCAAGTGCAGTGGGAGTGATCCGGATTATTTTCAGCATGAAATGAGAGTGGAGATATAATAAGGAAATGCATAGAGATATCGTGGATATCCAATAATATAACATAAATGTATCAGAGATGCAA
>CBVK0103154825.1:0-11907 GCA_900067695.1 Picea abies
TATCCATAACATCTAATGATAGTAAATCTCTGAAGAAAGTTAGGTTGGATTTACTCTGCTGGAAAAAATATAAAAACCTCTCTATTTTCCCTATTGAATGATACCCTTGTCAATAAGTCATCAAAAGAAAGGAAATTTCAAAATTTTTAGGCATGTGATCATATGCTAGGTGATAAATGTACTTTTGGAATTTGATTTGGCTTCTTTTCTCTTATCATTTTTCTACACGGAGGAAGGTACACAGGAAAAGAAAATTATTCCCGCATATATGCGACCCTATATGCGACTGTTAACATGATATCCCTCATACAAGTATGAAAACAATTTTTTTATAAAATTTAACTCAAAAAAATACTTTCCTTTGGCAGGATGTTGCTTGAATGGAGGGAGAGGGAGCATAAAGAGGTAGATGCAGCAGTGGAAAGGGATGAAAATGCCCAAATAGATCTAAAAAGTTGTGGACTTTATAAATTTTGGGGTCTCAAAGGAATGAGGGCTCAAGTGAGGATACTTTAGATGCTCATAAACTATTGCGATTCAGAGACAAAGGTCTTCAATCTCGATGGGAAACCATTGAGTATTGAAGTGGACGACATATATTTAATTATAGGATTGTCTCACTAGGGTGAGGTAGTGAATCTCAAGGTCCGAGGGGCTAGGGGTGGTATGACCATGGAGGATTACATTGCTACACACTTTTTTGCAGGCATAGATAAAGTAGGTAGCGAAATCCCAATCGGGGAGATCGAGAACCTGATCTTGAATATTGTCATACTTGTTCTTACATGGATCTCGAGGTCAACCTCATTGCACCAAGAATCAATGCCACTCATGTTATATGTAGTGAATTTTTTATGACCCACTATTTATGACAGGTGTACCTCACTACTAACTAACATGAACATCCATCTGATGGATTGCAAACAAGGGAGAAAGAGAAAATTCAAATTTTCATCCATCCCATGTAGTTTTTTCTTTGAGCGGGTTCTAGGTTTGAACCTTAGAGTAGAGAGCATTCCACATGGACCGTGCAATCCATCCATGTCACGGTGGGCCGACGTCAGGGATGATTTTAAGGATGGAAATTTATTTTAAAATGTAGAAACCTTAGCTAATCTTAGTAATCCTTCATATGCCAACTATAAATGTTTGGCGATATTTTTGTAAAAATATTCAAATTTCTAAGGATTCTATATAGTTTGTATAAACTTTTGGTGATTTTTAAGGTAAAATAATTTTATCCTATAGAATTTGGGCGAATCATTTTTAGAATAATGAATCATTTTTTGGGAAAAACCATGGAAAATTAGCCCATGAGCGAAATTTATCCCCTAAAATCATCCATGGTGCTAGTTTTCCTTCTTGCACAAACACAAGCATATTTCAAACAACAATCCACTATGGAGGAAAGCTATTGCATGCTAGGCTTCCTTATTGCACAAGCACAAATGAAATTTGAACAACAACATTCCACCATGGAGGAAATTTAACATGTGCTAAGTTTATTTCTTGTACAAGCACAAGCACATTTCAAACAACAACATTTCAGTATGGAGGAAAGCTAGCACGTGATAGTTTTCCTTCATAAACAAAACAGATGCATTTTGAAAAACATCATTCCACTATGGAGAAAAGCTAATGCATGTTAACTTTCCTTCTTGCACAAGCAAAAGCGCATTTTGAACATCATCATTCCACTATGGAGGAATGTTGGTGAATGCTAGCTTTCCTTCTTGCACAAGAAGAAGCGCATTTTGAACATCATTCCACTGTGGAAGAACACCAGTGCATACTAGTTTTCCTTCTTGCACAAGAAAAAGTGCATTTCGATCAACATCATTCCACTGTCTAGGAATGCTAGTGCATGCTAGCTTTCCTTCTTACATAAGTAGAAATTCATTTCATACAAAATCATTCCACTGTGAAGGAAAACTAGCACATGCTATCTTTTGTTCTTGAACAAGCACAAGCGCATTTAGAACAACATCATTCCACTATGAAGGAAATCTAGGGCGTGTTAGCATTCCCTCTTGTACACGCACAAGCTCATCTTGAACAACATTATTCCACCATGGAGGAAATCTAGTTTCAACTAGCTTTCCCTCTTGCACAAACACAAGTGCATCTCGGACAACATCATTCCACTATGGAGAAAAGTTAGTGTCTGTTGCATTTCTCTCTTGCACAAGTATAAATGAAACTCGAACAACATCATTCCATTGTTGGATTTCTCTCTTGCACAAGTATAAATGAAACTCGAACAACATCATTCCATTGTGGGGGAAAGATTACGTGTGGTAGCTTTCCCTCTTAGAAAAGCACAAGTGCATCTTGAACAACATCATTCCATTGTGGGGGAAATCTATCGCGTGCTAGCTTTCCCCCTTGCAAAAGTAAAAGCGCATCTCGAACAACATTATTCCACCACGGGGGAAGGCTAGAGCATGCTAGATTTCCCTCTTACACAAGCACACATGCATCTCGAACAACATCATTACACCATGGAGGAATGCTAGCACTTGTTAAATTTTCCTCTTGCACAAGCACAAATGCATCTTGAACAACATCATTCTTTCGTAGTGAAAGCCAATGCATGATATCTTTTCCTCTTGCACAAGAAAAAATGCATCTTGAACAACATTATTCCACAATGGGGGAAAGCTAGCACATGTTAGCTTTCTCTCTTGCACAAGTGCATGTGTGTTTCGAACAACATCATTCCATCGTGGGAAAAAGTTGGTGCATGTTAGCTTTCCCTCTTGTATAAGTACAAACACAAGCACATATCAAACAACATCATTCCATCGTGGGGGAAAGCTAGCACGCCAAGAAAAAACACATCTTGAACATCATCCCACCATGGGGGAAAGGTAGTGTGAGCTAGATTTTCCTCTTGCAAAAGCATACACTCATCTCAAACAATGACATTCCACTATGGGGTAAAGTTAGTGTGTGCTATCTTTCTCTCTTGCACAAGCACAAGTGCATCTCGAACAACATCATTCCTTTGTGGGGTAAAACTAGCATATGTTAGCTTTCCATCTTGCAGAAGCACAAGCAAAACTTGAACAACATCATTCCACTGTGGGGGAAAGCTAGAGTGTGCTAGTTTTCCCTCTTTCACAAACACAAGTGCATCTCAAACAACACCATTCTAGCATGGACAAAAACTTGCACATGTTAGCCTTCCCTCTAACACAAGAACAAGCACATCTCAAACAACATCATTCCACCATCAAGGAAAGATTCTATATAGTTTGTATAAACTTTTGGTGATTTTTAAGGTAAAATAATTGTATACTATAGAATTTTGGCGACTCATTTTTAGAATAGAGAATCTTTATTTGGGAAAAACCATGGAAAATTATCCCATGAGAGAAATTTATCCCCTAAAATCATTCCTGGGGCCCAACGTGATGAGGCGGCTAGGAGGTGTTAGGGTGCCAACCCCCTACAATGATGAGTTCTTTTTTTGGTGGCACCAATAGGTCATAGCCATTGATGACTAACCCTATGCTGGGATCGCCTATAGAAGGGATCCAGATATTCCTATGCCACCAAGTTCCACCTACGGTGATATTGGTAAGAAATGTTTTTGTATATTTCATTTTTTTTATTTTTTGAAAAAGAATAAAATACCCAAATATTTTGTATGGTATCAAGTATTAACAATTTTTTTGTCATGCATATGTGGGTCTATGATGACCAGATGGATTCCCATGACATCAGTGGAGGATACAGGGAGATAAGCATGGAGGAGGAGATGTAGATAGAGTGTTGCAGAATGCACAGGGGAACCTGTCTCGATTAAATGCAATGACAAGTGGTGGGTGTGCCCCGCGCATGGGTGCGACTCTTCTGGTGTCTCACAAATGTCGTACTGTGCTATCATGATACACATACGATGCCACAGGAGAAGATTCCATGGTCATATATATAACATCCATATATGTATTTTGAGGGTGTGAGTCCCATTTTGTACTATGACACCATATTTTTTGAAAATATGAAATATAAAAAGAATTTTGGTCTTCAACTTTACTTATATATGTTATAATGTGTACATGCATGAATGTATTTTATTTTCTTATTTATGCGACAAATTCCAATATAAAACATAATTATCATATGCATCATATACATGACTAGAACTTCTAGGTATGTGATTATAAGTAAGAAAATCAAAGTATCATTCCAAAATTCGTACCCATAGGAATCGTTGGAGTAGAGTAGGGTCTCGCATAGGGTAACTTCATTTTAACTGACATATGACTAAATGGGAGTCCAAGCAAACCTCTAAATACATAACACCATGTGAAATGGAATCACGTAATAGTTATATAATGACGTTATACTCAGCCAAATTATTCGTTGATGGCTCTAGACGAACTCCACCTGAAGACATCAGTTGACCCTTGGTTGAGTAAATGACCCAAGCAACAGAAGCCATGTTCTGTGTATGATCATTGGCACAGTATGTGAATCCTAAGTATAATGAAGACTCTGTTGACATCTTCGAACCAAGGGAAACCTTGATAAGAAAGATGATGACACAAAGAAAAATATGTATATACATTAATATACACTAGTATACAAAGTGTCACACCCAAGCTTGAGGGCTCAAGCGTAATATATTTTAAGGTAGAGCCCATTTCTAGGCTAATACATCATATTCCCTTCATAATATTCCAACTCATAGGCTCCTTTCTATAAAAAACATTGCACGATATAAGGATCGTGCCACATGGGCTTGAACTTGCCTTCCCCCAATGGTTCTTTGGCCTGGTCATACATGAGAAATAGGTCACCCTCAGCGTACTTCTGATGAAATACAAACCTATCATACTAAACCTTAACACATCGTTTATTCACTTCAATAACCGTAGAGGCATCTCAATGGTACTCATATAGGTGCTCTAGGTGTACGAGGCATTTTTCAAGATCATATGTGTCAGGTAGGAGCTCAATTTCTAGTTTGAGGGAAGGGATTTCAGATTCAATCAGAAGGATCGACTCTACGCCGTGTACTAATTGAAAAGGATAAAAAATGGTGGAAGTATTTATCAATGTTATATATTCCCAAAGAACAGGGTAAAGCATTAAATTCCAGTCATATTTAATCTAGCTGACATCTTTTTTCAAGATGGTCTTAAGATATTTATTCACCGTATCTAGTTGTCCATTTTACTGGTAATAATAAGGGGAAGAATGAGCATTCTTAAACAAAATTTTTGATGATAACTACTTCATCGTTTGATTCTAAAAGTGACTACCATGATCAGTGAAAATCTCCTTTGGGATTCCGAACGGGGCTATAATTTGGTTGAATATGAATAATATTGTCATATTACCATCAAATTTAACGGTACACACGTCCTCTTCCCATTTAGTGAAGTAATACATGGCCACAATAACATATTGATGGCCCCCAACCGAAGCTAGGTAGCAGTCCATAAAATCTAACCCCACCTTAATGAAGGGACTGACGGTGATGACTGTGTGAAGATGGGTTGGATGCAAGCACATTTTCTAAGTGAACACGTAGAAAGGGTGTCACTTATTGACTGCTTCAACACAATATTTAAAAATTGATGGCCAAAAATAATCCACTCGTAAAAAAATTTGGGTTGTCTCAAGCCTAGATGTATGACCACCGCAAGCCCCAATGTAATAGTCATTGAGAATTGACTCATCTTCCTCTTCATTCAAGCAATGATGCAAAATATTATCTACTCCTCAACAATACAAAGTGTTGCCAATGATAAGGTAATTTTTTTCTTGATGACATATACGTCGTCGATTGTCTCTCGAGAAATGTTGGGATAGATTCAAGGTTTGAATATAAATTAGAATGCCTCCCTACAAGGGGTATGAAGACAATATAAGGAATATATGTTCATCCCTGAATGAATTGTCATAAATAATGTCCTCATCTAGTCGAGGGAAGTCTGATATCAACTTGGAAAAAAAATAGCAATTTCGTAGACTTTGTCGAAGAAAAATTGAGATAAAACTCTTGCAAAATAACAATCCACTTATTATATTTTCCCCCTATGATGTGCCTAGTCAGGACATATTGAAATGGATTGATATCTACAACTACGGTAGTTTTTCAAACTAATATATAATGTTGTAATATTTGAACTGTGTCTACAAAATCCAAGGCCAGTTTCTCTACATGAGAGTATTTAAGTTCAGGACCAACTAAGTTTCAATTGAGAGAGTAGACAATGTTCTCATGGATCTCATCATCCTTCTGAACCAAAACCATACCAACCATCCCTTCAGACATGGAAATATTAAGAAAATAGCATCTACTGTAGTTTGGAGGCTTCAGCAGAGTCGTCAATACCAAGGATTTCTTAATGACATCGAAGGATTTGTGGGCTCACTCATCCCATACAAATGGAGTATCCTTCTTCAAAATATGCACAAAACCCTTAGTTAAATTGACATAGTTCACTATGAACCAATGAAAGAAGTTAGCCTTCCCCTCTAAACCCTGAAGTTTTTGAATGTTGTGTAGGGTACGCAATCGAATTATTTCCTCAATATTCATAGGATCCACCATGATCCCATGCTCAGAGACTAAGAACCCTAAAATACAGTTAGACCTAATGCAAAAGACACATTTTTGCGGGTTTAAACGGATGTGATAGTAACAACAAATATTAAATAATAATCGAAGATGAGTGGAGTGATATACTCTTTTAGGAGAGTGAGCAACAAGATCGTCGAGGTAGGCTTTGAAAATGTGTTTGAGATCATGAAAAGCAAATTTAATGGCGCCTTGGAAGGTTTCTCCAACGTTTTTAGGGCTGAAAAGAATTTTCCAATATGAAAAAGTACCAGGAAAAATAAATGTCGTCTTATGTTGACCCTTCAGTTTAATTTGAATTTGATTATAGCCTAAAAATCCATCCATAAAATAAAAAACTTCACTTCCTGTGCACTCATCAATAATCTGGTCTATGAAAGGAGTCAGGAAGTTGTCTTTAGGACAAGCCTTGTTCGGGTCTCAAAAATCCATACACACGCAGATAGTTTTTTGTTTCTTATTCACGGGAACGGGGTTGGACACCCATTCATTCAAGGGAACTCGGTAGATGAAACCAACATTAAGTAGCTTATACACACGCAGATAGTTTTTTGTTTCTTATTCACGGGAACGGGGTTGGACACCCATTCATTCAAGGGAACTCGGTAGATGAAACCAACATTAAGTAGCTTCTTTACATCTGCCTTAATAGTAGGGGCCTTCCTAGGATTAGAAAATCTAAGACGTTTTCAAATAGGTCTAGCATCTGGATAAGTCTTGATCTCATGTTCAACAATGCTGGGGTCAATATGTGTCATCTGTTTGTACGATCAAGAGAATACGTCAGGAAAGTATTTGAAGATATCGATGTAGATCTAAATTTTTTCAGGACAACAATCCACACCGATATAGACATTCTCATTTTTTCCTGGAGTTCAAGATATGTCTATCATGACGGTAGGATAAATATTTGACATGTTTCCTTCGGCATAAACATCATGTGTATCTATCAGGACCATATCGTGACTGACCATATCACTCAAGGTAGATATAAAAAATTTTTGTTCGATCCTAACAAGTTTTGGGAGGAAATAGGAGTCATGATGCATAACATCCCAAGGCCTATCGGGACCATTCATGGCCTCTAAGATGGCTTCATCTGAAGGTAAGGCCTATCGGGACCATTCATGGCCTCTAAGATGGCTTCATCTGAAGGTAAATTATTGTCAAGGAAATCATGTGAACAAGACGATTGGGTGGCCCATACGGTCTCTAGGATGCAATCCTCCTCATCCTTCTATGAGGAGAAAGGATCCAGGTCAGCAGTAGTCTTAAGAACATCTTGATATGCAACCTTTGCCACTGAAAGTGGCATTTCCATCCTAATGTGTGACTGGACTTCGCATGACATAGTCAGGGAAGGTAGGGTCCAAGGGTCATTGAAATATGAAGTACGGAAAGGAACGGACCTCATCGACAATGAATACTTATTGGAAATGGCATGTTTTATCACATTTATTTGTAAAGGGGGGGTGTTTTACTTAGAAGTTAGCCCCTTGGAGAAATAATTAAAGAAAGCGGGAAAAAACCCACAATATACTTATATTCTAAGTTAGAGGTGCGATGTGATGTTTTGGAGAGGCATGATAAGACACACGCAAATCTGGGAGGTCGAGAGCTAAGTGCCCCAGATCGATGGTCGAGGGCCATATTGGGGCCTCAACGTGTGCACAAGATAAAAGGGATAGAGTAGTCTAGGAAAAACAACCATGGTTTGTAAAGGTGCTACATGTCAGCCAAAGACGCACTTCGGGGCCAAAAGCGGGGAAGTTCCAAACCACTGTTTGTAGCCCGAAATCAGCATGTGTACATAATGTCCTATCACAGGCTGACAAGTGGCTGCTCCTCATCACTTCCGCTCCCTCCATCTGTCTCCCACTCACTGTCCCTTCGATACCCATTCCTTTCTCATCTCTCATCACCTATGCCACCTTGCTCCACATCACCTCCATCCCATTACACCTCAACCCTGCTTGTGTGGACCCACTCTATCCTCAGTCCCCTCGTCCATCCATAATTGTCCACCTAGCTATCCCATGTCCTCTACTCCATATCGAGTGTGCCAATCACTTCGTCAGCAACCATGTCTACCCTCAAGCTTCCCTATAAGCATCCAGCTCAAATCTGGACAATGAATGTTAAGGCTGCCACGTTTTACAGGTACATAGATGACTTGAGCCTTCCCCGATCCCAATGAATCATTTATGAAGGTGGTTGGCGGTGGTTGAACATTGTTTCTTCCATAAGTATAAATCATTGGAAAGGATCGCCAATTAGTCATCTCATCAACAGGATCGTTCTAAATTCTGCTTGCATTTGATCGAAGATCACCTCTGGTCAGAGACTGTATGCATAGTCCAACAAGAAGCATGCACATGTAATGCCTTCAATGCAGCTTCTCGATTATGCTTCTGTGATTTTTGTTTTGAGTATAAATACTCAATTTTAATATTTTTGTAAGTGTCGATGGTTGATCTAGGCTCCATTATTGTAAAGTTTTGATGAAGCGTTGGTTCCTCCGGTTATTTATTTGTATTTGATACTTCTTGTTTAATGAAAGTCATCTTCTTTCCATCTCTTTGTAAACGTTGCATTAAGACACTCAGAATTGGAGGATCCAGTCGAGGGTTGTGATGTAGGTTTGATCACTGCAATATTTTCACCAGTTTTAATCAGTTTCCCATGTTATATGTTTCCCCTCTTATACTGAGTAGCTCGGAATTGGAGGATCCAGTCGGCCTATTACAGTAGCATTGTGTTGTAGGTTTGATCATCGTGTTGTTGTAACTGTGTCGTTAGACATATCTTAGTGTCTGAATCTTTGGGTCCAAGAAGATCTCGTTCTTGAATATTTTCTTCCTTAGGTTGTTGGAAGACCGGATTTCCATAGCAGGCCCTTACATCTCCTTACCAGTTCTTCCCCTTACTCACCCTTTTACTGCAACTTACTAACTGAAGTTAGATCAAGACCTCACTTACCTATGCATTGCATGGTCCAGGATTATGAGTTAAATAGATATAACCTTGAGATTACATCCATTAGACCACCCTTTAAACTATTTACTATGACATACAAATTGATGGGCCTTGGGCTTACCTCAATTGCAATACCGAGGTGACTTCCAATGCTAACATTTCTGGCACCGTTTCTGGGGATGAAGTTGAAGATTTTCCCTGGGATTGAACGACAAAGCTTGCTGGTTCTGAAGGTGCATCAGAACCCAATACATCAAGATTACAACTGTGAACCTAGCGGCTCCACTGTGGTGGTGCCATTGATGTATATCTATTGGCAACTCCATTGTTTCAGTTTTGGCTTCTAAAGGCAGACACATGAGGTTTACTCCACAGTTGCCTTTGGCAACACCCAAAGCTGACCCAGAGAAAATTATCAGAAAGGGAAAGGCCCTTCATGAGGGTACTTCTAAAACTGAACCAGGTATTTTTGATGATTTTCATTATCCTATAGGAACTCCAATTTCTGATTTTCATCCTTTTGTTATACCTTCTGTTCGATTTTCCCGAACTTTGAATTTTGGGAGTGTTCCTGTTGAGTTTTCCCCTCCTGGTTTGGGATTGGAGGGAGAAACCATTGTCACTCCTCTCTCCCCTGAAGTCATACCGTGGTTTAGACCCAGTGCCTCAGAATATTTTCCTACCCCGAGCTTCACCACTCCTCCCCCTATTACTATTTCCACTACCACAGAAGGAGAAACCTCAGTTCCCTCAAGCCCTCCATCTTTTTCTTCGAATCCTTTGTTGTTTCCTTTTCCTCCAGGAAGCTCTTTTCTAGTCTCCCTTGTTTGAACCCCTTCCCCTCTTGGTTCTCCTCCACCTCATATCCCTATGGAAGGTGATAATCCTCCTATAAATAGAATGGATGCCATAGTGGTTGCAAGATATTCCCCCCTAGTCTTACCTCAACCCATGAATTCTCTCCATGCTGGAGATTACCTAAAATATATGCCCAATTTCACTGGAGAAGAAGACATGATTGCTCAAGAGCACCTTGCTACCTTCTATAGTTATGAAGATAATATGAATATTGAAAATGAAGATGTTTGGATGAGACTCTTTGTCCAGAGCCTTGATGGTGAGGCTAGAAAGTGGTTCAAAGGATTGACTCCTAGACCTATTGTTGGGATTAAAGCTCTAGATGATGTTTTCTTGAGGCAGTGGGGGGACAAAAAGGAATTTATGTATTATATCATAGAGTTTGGGTCCCTAGAGAGGAAAGAGGGAGAATCAGTCTCTAACTTCTCCAAACGATTCAACAAGATGTACAGTAAAATCCCTACTGAGATAAAGCCTACTGAAGCCTCTGCCAAAATCACTTATGCTAGTTCTTTTGACCCTAACTTCTACCTCCTTCTCAGAGAAAGAAGAGCTACTTCCCTAGCTCAAATGCAATATGAAACCCTTGAGGTAGAATCCAATGTATTGGAAATCGACGGACTTAGAAACAAAGCTGACAGAGACAGAGGAAGAGGGAAATCTCAGGCCTCAACATCTAGTTCTTCTTCATCCCAACCTCAAGTGGATGAATTGAACAAGATGGTGAAATCCCTTTCTGAATAAATGGAGAAGATGAAGTTTGAAGGGAAGAAAGGTTATAAGAACGTCCCAAATATTGATAACAGAGACAACTTCAGGAGGCCGAATAACAATTATCCTCAGATTATTCCAAGAGAGCCTAGAAACAGATATATGGATGATAAAAAAATCCAAACCCGTCTTCAAAATAACCTTGTTTTTGATGAAGAAAGAGAGGAGGAAGAGCATGACCCTGAGATTCATTATATTGGAGACACCTCCCCTTTTCCCCATTTAACTCAATCTACCTATGAGCAATCCCTCATGAAAAGTCAAATAAATGAGCTAAGAAAGGGAGATAAATCCAATAGTAGTCCCAATAAATATAACCTCGGGTCTAAGAATAAGGAAGGGAAGTTTGGCATCCCTGATCAGCCTTCCATAGTAGATAATCCTACTAAATATGCAACAAATAGTAGCAAATAAAAGAGAGATCATAATCCTCCACCAATAGCCAAAGACCTTGTCTCAAAGGTAAGAGAGATTCTGAAGCCCCCTTCCTCCTTTAGCTTTGAGCATGAATTTCAGAAGATCAAAATCCCTGTCCCCCTTTCAGAGCTGGCCAAGAATGAAGACTTCAAAATTTCCCTCTCTAAGTTGTTGTAGTCTGAGCCATCCTACCATTCCATAGACTCAGTAAATCTCCAAGATGAGAAGACAACAGTAATCCTAGGTCCTATGATAGAAGATAGAGATGATTCATCCCCTCCCTTCTA